>QLOM01006315.1:0-13367 GCA_003313785.1 Termitomyces sp. MG148
TAATCCCAGTACAAACCCCAAAAACATACAACCCCTTCCCGACTCTGCTCTTGCCTACCTGTACCTCACCGCTTCTGACCAGTTTGACCGCTTCACTTCTCTCAATACGTATCTTGAAACACTCCCTAATTCCTTACACCCTGCTATTCTTGGACTTACTCACCCTAGCGACTCTGCTAGGGAATCATCCCCTCCCTTACCTACCGCCTCCACCTTTGCTGTCGCTAACACTAATAAACGCAAAGGTGTTCAGGTCAAAAAGAAGTACAAGCCCATAGCGCTTAAAATCAAGCCAGTCGCCAGCACGGTATCCGAAGACTTCAGAATCGAACGACATATTCTTGGCGACCCTCTTGCCGACCTCCCGACTTTAACTCCCAATCCACCGCCCTTCCAGCCGACTGGTCGCTTCACCGAGGATCGTTGCAAGCAATTCCTTAGCAACCATGACACTGGTTTTCTCACTTCATCAGAATTGGATGTGCTTACCGACCTTATGTCCAAACAGAACCAAGCCTTCGCCTGGGAGGACTCTGAAAGGGGTAGCTTCCATACCGACTTCTTCCCGCCGGTCGTCATACTGACTATCCCACACATACCCTGGACTGAACATAACCGACCTATACCGCCTGGACTTGAAGCCGAGGTTTGCCAGATCATACGCAGCAAGATCAAGGCTGGCGTCTATGAGCCTTCAAATAGTGCTTACCGCTCATGCTGGTTCTGTGTCCTCAAGAAAAATGGTAACCTCCGTATTGTTCACAGTCTAGAACCGCTAAATAGGGTCACTATACGACACTCTGGCGTCCCTCCCTTTCCCGACCATGTCGCTGAATCCTTTGCCGGTAGAATCTGTGGCGCTACCTTAGACCTCTATGTCGGCTACGATGAGCGCCTTATCCACCCTTCCTCACGCGACCTTACCACCTTTCAAACTCCCTTTGGTGCCTTGCGCCTAGTCACCTTACCGATGGGCTGGACAAACTCAGTCCCCATATTCCACGACGACGTCAACTTTATCCTCCAACCCGAAATACCAAAGCTTCATAGACGACGTTGGCGCTAAGGGTCCCAAAGACTGGTGACTTGTTGATGGCCTCCCAGCGACTCACCCTGACAACCCTGGCGTTTGCCTAGCGCTATGGGACTTCTTTCAGTTACTTAATCGCATTCTCCAGCGCATGAAGTATTGTGGTGGGACGTTCTCAGGTCACAAGCTTGTCTTATGCGCCCCTCGCTTCAAGATCCTTGGCCATGTCTGCACGCCTAGCGGACACGTTCCTGACGAGTCACGCTTAGCGCTTCTGGAGCGCTGGGGTACTTGCCACGACCTGTCGGAGGTATGCACCTTCTTAGGGACTGTTGGTGTCTTGCGCATCTTCATCAAGAACTTTGCCCACCGCGCTCACCACCTTAACCGACTCACACGTGCTAACGCCCCATTTGAGTTTGGACCGGAACAAGTTGCCGCACAAAAAGACCTTGTCAAAGCGCTACAGGAAGCACAGCCCCTGGTACCTATTGATTATCAGTCGCCAGACCCAGTTATCCTGGCGGTGGACACCTCTTGCATTGCGGTTGGTTTCTTTCTCTGCCAATGCCTTAGCGACAACAGGAAGCAGAGGCGCTACAACCGCTTTGGGTCCATTACGCTAAACGACAGAGAATCCCGTTACAGTCAGGCTAAACTCGAACTTTATGGCCTCTTTAAAGCTTTCTAGGCGCTAAGAATGTATCTCATTGGCGTGCGCAACCTCATTGTGGAGGTGGACGCTAGGTACATCAAAGGTATGCTACAGAACCCTGACATACAGCCCTCCGCCAGCATGAACCGCTGAATAGTCGCTATTCTGATGTTCCACTTTGAACTTGTACACGTCAAGGGCACTTACCATGGACCTGATGGACTCTCCCGACGCCCGTTGCAGCCTACTGACCCTACGCCAGACCGTAGCGACGACGACACCTTTGACAACTGGATTGACCGCTTGCATGGGTTCATGCATCTTATACAACTTCCTATTCGGCTGCTCCGTAGCGACCAACCAGCTAGCGCTTACTTACACCCCATCATTCCCTACCAGCCGACTCCCTTCACGGCCCCTCTCACATTCTTTACTGCAAATCTTACCGACCAGTCACCAACCATCCAATGCGTTGAGGAACCCAGACCCCTACGAGAAAACAGTACCGACCTCACCTACGAATCAGTACCCAGGAGCGCTAAAGCCCAAGCAGACGACAACCGCCTAGACACCATTAAGGTTTGGTTGGACACCCTTAAGCGCCCTGACCATCTTAGCGACAACGAATACGCCACCTTCATACAATATGCCACCAATTTCTTTACGAGCGACAATCGACTTTGGCGACGCAACAAGGATGGTGCTCACAAATTAGTGGTACAGCCTAGCGACCGACTCAAGATCCTACGAGCGATGCATGACGACTTAGGCCACAGGGGACTTTATGCTACATGGGCTATTCTGCTAGAACGCTTCTGGTGGCCTCACGTCAGAGCTGACGTCGCTTGGTACGTCAAGACTTGTCACTTGTGCCAGATTCAACAGACGCGCCAACTACTCATTCCACCAACGGTTGCTACGCCAGCGCCTCTCTTCAGCAAAATTTATATCGACACCATGCACATGCCCAAATCGGGTCACTACAAGTACATCATACAAGGTCGCTGCTCGCTTGTACACTGGCCCGAGTTCAGGATGTTACAGAGGGAAAACACCAACGCCATAGCTAAGTGGTTATTTGAAGACGTTATTTGCCGCTGGGGTGCGCTAAGAGAGATAGTTACCGACAATGGTGCCCCCATCATTAAGGCATTAACCTACCTCGCCAAAAAGTACAATATACACCACATTCGCATCTCCGGTTACAACAAATGCGCTAATGGCCTGGTGGAGCGACCTCACTTTGACGTGCGCCAAGCTCTCTTCAAGGCGGTAGATGGCGACGAGTCCAGATGGAGCGAAGCGACCTATTCAGTCTTTTGGTTGGAAAGGGTAACTATACGCAAACGCATGGGGTGCTCACCTTATTATGCAGCCACTGGCACCCACCCCTTGCTCCCTGCCGACATTGTGGAGGCGACGTACCTTCAACCCGCGCCCAACTCCATCCTGTCCACTACCGACCTGATCGCTAGAAGAGCTATCGACCTTCAAAGACGTAGTGAAGACTTAACGCGCTTACACAAAACTGTCTTTAGCACCCGGCGCCAAGCCGCCCTCAGGTTCGAAACCGATCATAGCGCCACCATCAAAGACTACAACTTCAGTCGTGGGTCGCTAGTGCTCATGAGGAACTCCAAGATTGAGACCACCCACAACAAGAAGATGCGCCCACGCTACTTAGGACCATTGGTAGTTATTGCTCACAACCGTGGAGGAGCTTACGTGCTTTGTGAATTAGATGGGTCAGTACTGCACAGACTGGTTGCCGCCTTCCGCCTCCTTCCTTACTTAGCGCGCGAACAAATACCCTTACCGCTGGAGGCGCTAGACATTGATACTACCAAACTCAGGGAACTTGAAGAAACCGACCTTTTAGATGATGACAACTTACCGCAGCCAAAAGAAGACAACTTGTAGTCGCTAACACCCTCGCTAAGCCTTTCTTACTTACAATTTTTCTTTATCTTTCCTAAGATTATATTACTACACAGACTTTCTTTACATACCACAAGACGCAGCGCTAGCGCCCTATAGGCACCTGGTGCCTTGCGCAACTCTTACACAAGGGTTTTCCGCCATGATGATCTACTGAGCGTTCCCTTAAAAACCCAAGTCGCTAAAACCTCACTTTTGCTAAGTCTTTTCTTTCACAAGTCCTTTCAGTACACGCTCCCTTACTATACACACAGACTTTCTTACAACCGATTTCTTACCTCACACAACATTGCAAATCCCAAAACAATTATATTACATTTTTTTTCTGGCTACTACGAGTCCGGCTATGTGCAACGATACTAAAAAGTTCAAAATATTTACAGGCGCTAGCGACTAGGCCTGGTCACGGTTGGCAGGGAAGGAGAAGGGCGGGAGCGGGAAGAGGTCCTCGGCTTGGACATTGTTCCTCTCCTGCCAAGCCAGCGCCTCCTCACAATCCTGCTGGTAGCGCCTCAAGATGGCAACACTGCGCCCCAGCGTCCTCCTCCGCATCCTCATCCCGGCCATCTCAGCGTCCACCGCTCTCATCTCCCATGCCATTACCGACTCCATACCCGCCGCTTGCTCCATGAACCGCTCGAGCTCCTCAGGCGACCGCATTCCGGTAACCGGGTACACCAGTTCTTCGCCCAACCACTTGTAGTCGTTCCCGGTCACTCTAGAGGCGGGAAGGGGGGTCCATCGAGGATCCACCCTAGCGACAGGGGCGGGGCATTCCTCCTGCTCGAATTCCTCGTCGCCAGAGGACATCTCCCGAGCGGTCGCCAGCTGGGATCGCCAAAAGGTTAGCGACACCCAACGCCTGGAGAGGAGTCTTACCTCCTCCTCTCCTGCTTGCTCCTCCTCTCCCTCAACCTCTACCGCCAAGTCGCCAGCAATGGAAGGAGAAGGCGATCGGCTAACCAAGACAGATCAGGCGCTAACTTCGTAAGCAGTTAATAATTACTTACCGAATGCCGCTAGGCCCAGCCACGGGAGAGGATTGCTGCCCGGGGAGAGGCTCAAAGTCCATCTCTGCTAACCGGAAGTCACTAAATAATCACAGAAGAAAACAGAAAGCTTACCGTCCGAGGCCATCCCAACAAAGAGGCGCTTGGCCTCTCTGGCAGGACTCAGAGGGGAACCCGCCCTCTTGGCGACCGACCGCCTGCCTACCGACTCTACCGACCCCTCTCGCGCTACGGCCTTCCCCTTCCCCTTGGACGTTCTGCCCCTCAGTGGGGGCCAGCGAGCGGTCGGCTGCAAAATTCCTTCCCAAGGGGTCGGCTGAAGTCCATTGCCTTGATGAGTCGGCAGCGCCAGACTCTCCGCCGTAAGGCTGGCGACACCGCCAGCCTCCACCAACGCTCGCTCCCTCACCATGAACTCCCTCGCCCGCCTAACCCGTACCGACCGTTCAAAAGTGCGCTTGACAATCGGGTCTTCCTTGCCACGCTTCCGAGACTTGAGGCCACCGTAGGTACAAGCCCGCTTGAGGGCGTCACACCAATAGCAGGGCAGAACCCTGGTCAGGAACCAGCATGCTTCGGGGTCATTGTCGGCCCAGCACTTATCGCACTAAAACCAATCAGGTCAGAGCAGTTGCTAAAGGAACAAGAATCACTTACCGCGCCCTTGGAATTTTTGTATGCCTGGCGCTGGCCAGGCGCCACGGTCTTCTTGCCCTTCGCACCCTCCATTACCACACCCGCCTCCATCCCCATGTCCAGCACCACCTCCGAGTGCCTGGCCGCCAGCAAATCCCTCAACTCTGCATTGGTAAACGAGGTTTGGGTAGGCGCCTGCAAAAGATAATCAGTCGCTAAGAACTAGGTACCCAAAAAGAACTCACCTCGTACAGAGGCGCTACCCTTGCCGACTTGCAGGACTAGAAGAACTACGGTTAGCGACTGGCGGCAAAGCAACTAAGAGAATACACGTACCTTGCACGGAGAGGAGCTTGTGGAGCCCATCGTAGGAGCCGCTGGTGAAGGGCTCTCGTCGCCAGCAGCCACACGTCCTACCTGGCGAGCACGACGTGGCACCCGACCCACCGTAGCGCGGTTGGCCTCAGCCGGCTGGCTGGGACCCGTGGGAGGAGGCGCCAGCCGCGAAGTTGAAGCCACGGGGGTGCTAGCGACAGGATGGGAAGAAGGGGCCCCACCCAGAATCGCGGCCAACTCAGCGTCAAGGGAGGGGACGGCAAGGGGGAAAGGTCGCTAAATGGTCAGCTACAGGTTGAAGTAAAGTTGCTAACGACACATACCAGTAGAGCCTTGAATGGCGCTAGCCATGCAGCGCCCTTGTGCTCGGTAGCGTGGGCAACGCACCACGCCCGCAACACTTCCTCGTCCTCCCACTCCACCCCAGATGACCTATAGCTCTCCCACCGCTCCAGCAGCCGCAGCATGCCTACCACTAGCTCGTGAGAAGCGCCGGCACCATCGCCAAGGTGCCGCGCTATGAATAGCGACACATCAAAGATGAAGGTCAGCGCACGGGCGCTGGCATCGGTAGCGGCAGGGGCGGAGGACATTGGTGTGGGAAATCGACTGCTTACAGAGGACTCCAGAAATTGCCTGCTTACAGGGGATTTCAATGAAGTTACGATTATAGTCGCCAGACCTTTTAAGGACAGGGATTAGGCGCACGGACCAGGTAACAACACGTGATATCGAGGTTGACTGAGGACAGTCAATTTTTCAGTTGGGAGGAGATGATAAGACCTGGGCTGGGCTCAGCGCAACAAAGCTATAATTAGCGACTTTTGTTGATAGCAGTTTGGCAGCTCACTCAGGCAACTAGGCGCGACGCAAACGACACATGACTAGGCGACCACGGGATGTTTAGCGCACGGGACTTCCAGACCACGGGACTCGCTCACCTGACTGTTAACGCATGGACCACACACATGACCTTGGGCTCGATAACAGGTCACCGATCAAAGATAGCCGGCGCCTTATAAGATTACGCGTTTAACGACTTGCCGACGGCTATCAGCAGGTCGCCACTTCTTCAGCCCCAGTGCCTAGCGGTTAGCGACACTTACCTTTACCGACGCTTAGCGACTTTGGCGACGCCAGCCCCCTTGATTGTTTCAGACCCCAGGATAGTCACCCTATTTGACTGCTTTCAGTGCTCACTTGGTAACTTAGCGCTTGCCAACTGATAGACGCCGCGGGTTAGCTATTTCACATTCTATTCTTCTTGTCATAATCCATTCCCCATTTTGTTACTTAGCGACTTATAGTTTAATTAACACGGCGACTTAGCGCCTATAAATACTGTACATATTTTGTCTTAGGAGCATCTAATTCCATCCCCACAGTTCAGATCTCAACTTGCGCACACTAAGTTCCTCGAAGTCGCCAAGAGACTTACTGTTTTTACCGACTACGCTAAGCTTGCCGCTTCTTCGCCAGTCTTGCCGACTGTCTTGGTGCTATACGAGCACACTCCGACTACGTTACGTCGCCAAGTCCCTGCCGACTATTGGCACCCTAGCGCCTCGCAGGCGACATGGCTTAGATCGCTAAGCACCTTTCTTCCAATTACTAAATTTTCCTTAACAAACTAAGTCTCTGGGACCCTGCCCAGACTCCCTCTCAACTAGCGACCGCCCAATGCATTACCTTTCACAGTAGCTAGGTACCGTTTACCCTTGACAGTACTTAGCGACTTTTGGGCGTCATCAGCGTCGAATGATGCGTGATGATGCATGATGCAGTAAATGATGGGTGTGATGGGAGGAATGATGTGGGTGAGGTTGCCTGTCATGCTGGTGATGTCCAAGAGCCACTGAGGAGAGTTGGTGATGTCCTGGTGGGGCCCAGGGTCGTTGGTGATGTCTAAGGAAGCGCTGGGGATTGCCGCGGTCTGACATGATGGCCGTGTTGTTGGTCTGGCTGGTTTTATCCTGGGGTTGGGTGGTTGCGGGAGTGGTTGCTGGGAAATGTGCTGAGGGTCCTGGGACCGGGGCTCAGGCCTGGGAGTAAGTCAGGCGAGTTGTAACAGAAATAGGCTCAGCTTTTCTCTTCAGTGTGCAAGTGAGGTGGGCAAATTGTTTGTGGTTGTACTAAGGGCATCTGTAAGGGTGACCTCTGGAGGCTATGGCTCAGTCACACAGCTGGCAGAGGGAAATCCAAAGTATATTTAGGTAATACAACCATAACTACTCACTTGGCAGAGGAAAATCCAAAGAGAAGAAGTCTAGAGATTCCCTATGCCAGGAGTGACGCTTTCAAGGCTCCAGAAGCAGGAAGTAACTGTATAGCATGACAAAAGCCACAATAAAATTTATAATCTAAAAAAGGAAATAATCAAAAACTCAGAAATTGCCACTGCCAGAGGTCATGCACATGTCTCATGTGACTTGCTTAGTAATCTGGAGGCTAGCCTTGAAATGACTAAGCCTCTGGAAGCATTGGCTATACTTGTTTGAATGATAACTAAAGAACCAGAGCACCTCAAGGGCTGAGAATAGTACTAATAGATAGTGTTGAAAGAATAGAAGCAGTAAAGTAAAAGAGTGACAGCAGAAATAAGGAAATAAATAGAGGAAGAATGAAGAAATAAGGAGTGAAAGAAGGGAGAAATGAGGAGTCCCCTGACAGCATCAGATTAGGTAGTGCTGGACTGTTTTAACTGTGAGGTTGCGGCAATGGGGGCAAACTGGTGTCTCCAAGCGATTGATTCTGAAGAGGTGTTGGTTGAAAAGAGCATGTCCAGTGTGGAGTTGCATTACAATGACTGAGTTGTTTCTGCTAAAAGGTAGAATGAGTTGCATGTAGTTCTTTGAGGATAGGGTCTTGTAGCTTGCTCATCTCCTTGAATCTTGGGGATTCTTCCATCTGTGCTTCCAAAGCATGTCTGTCACCATATGGTTGGCTTGATAGAAAGCTGAGATGCTGGTCAGTAGGGGCTTTGTCCTCAGAAAAGCTGGCAGGAGAGCTAGAGGACTGGAGGATCCCTTGGCTTTCTCCTTTGTAAGGGTGTCTGCTCTCTTGTTGGATATGAATCCCTCATGATCTAGAGACTAATGGAACTGGAGCCAGACAATCTCCCTTGGCCTGGGTGTCCACTTTGTGCCTGCTGTGGTTGCTGCATGCCTACAGGGCATGTTGAGTAGACCATCTTGCTTTTTGTGGAGGTGGTGCACTGAGTGAAGCCTCTGGTTGTTGAGGGCTTTGAGTGTGGCTTGACTGTTGCTCCCAAAGATTGTTTTCCTGTGTAGTTGCCTGTTGATGCCTTGCAAGATATGGAGGCTGAGGCAGAACCCAATGATCTCCAGCTTGTAAACTGTATGCTCAGCACCTGAGCTGAGGTGGTATTTCAGGCTTGAAATCTCTTCTCCATTTATGTATAGAACTGCTAAGGCCCCCACTCCGCCCTCAAATCCAGAGCCATCACAAAACACTGTTGTGCAGAATCTGTCAAAGAGGTCAGCAATGGAGGTCAAAGCTGTGTTCTTTGTTGCTAGTATGTGCATTGAGAAGGCTGGTTTGTAGTTTGGGCTTTGTCTTACAGAGAGAACCTTCTTAATTTAGTCTGGGATTACACCTGTAAAATGGAAAAAGTTGTGGAGTGGAGATTGGTAGCAACAAACACCCTGCCCCGCTGACCTCTTGACTGTGCTGTGAAGAGAGTGAGATTGTGGAAGGGAAGCTAGGCTCACTGCTGTCAGGGGACTCCTCATTTCTCCCTTCTTTCACTCCTTATTCCTTCATTCTTCCTCTATTTATTTCCTTATTTCTGCTGTCACTCTTTTACCTTACTGCTTCTCTTCTTTCAACACTATCTATTAGTACTATTCTCAGCCCTTGAGGTGCTCTAGTTCTTTAGTTATCATTCAAACAAGGGTAGCCAACGCTTCCAGAGGCTTAGTCATCATGAGGCTAGCCCCCAAATTACTAAGCAAGTTGCATGAGACATGTGCATGACCTCTGGCAATGGCAATTTCCGAGTTTTTGATTATTTTTGGAGATTTTCCTTTTTTAGATTATAAATTTTATTGTGGCTTTTGTCATGCTATACAGTTACTTCCCATGCTTCTGGAGCCTTGGAAGCATCACTCCTGGCATAGGGAATCCCTAGACTTGTTCTCTTTGGATTTCCTTCTGCCAGCTGTGTGACTGAGCCATAGCCTCCAGAGGTCACCCTTACAACTGCTGCCCTAGTGAGGATTCTACAGAATAACAGGTCAATTGGCAGCAGGTTTGCATGAACCTCTAAGATGTCACCCACAGTAGTTCTCAATTCACCTGTTACCAGCTTTGCCATGAAGTGCTAGGCGGAGACTAGTTTCTTAGTGGCAGCCACCAAACCTGTTCTTCTGGTGCCGGCCAATACCTCACTCATACCTGAGTACCATACGTCCACTACATATGTGAAGGCTGGTACCGCCACTGTGTTGTATAGTTGTCTAACATGGTGTGCTGGCATTTCCCCAGATATGCAAGAGAGTCAAGCCACCTAGAAGGACCACCACATTGCACTGGCTGCTATCTTCTGTGCATGAGCGGACTATTGTAGCTGGGAGTCAAAGAGAATGCTGAGGTATTGATGCAAATTTGTAATGCGCACTTATCACCAAAATGTAATATTTCAAGTTTTAAGTAGCTTTACTTGTTCACTTGTTTGTCCAGGGCTTAATGACATGGCATGCACACTTTTGAAAACTAGTTTAATATATTTTATTGATGTATAATTTCAATCAACTTAAAAACAGTCAAAATTGAAATGTTGGGCTCAATTATTAATATTATTAAAGAAAACCCAAAGTCAATCTACATGCTTGTAGGCCTAAGTGGTCATGCTCCCTGGGGACACTGAGCCATGGCAAGTGATTGCTTGCTTCCTTCTCCCAATCTTCCTTCCTTATATATCTGCCAGCCTGTGCACAGACCAGGCTAGGTTTTGTGTGATTTGTCTGTTTTGTCATTTTGGTGCTTGGCTATCTTCTTTTCCTGACCCTTGGCTAATCTCTTTCCCCAAGCTGAAACAATATCAAAGTTATAGTAAAGCCTTACTATTACACAAGAGAACCAGATCAATATTTGATTCTAGTACTACATAATATAACAGTAAAATTGGCTGCCTTATATAAGGCAGCTATACAATAATATAATGTTTTTAATTAAATTAATAATATAATGTTTTTAATTAAATTAATAATATAATTATTATTTGATATAATAATTATTGGCTACTTTTGATGAGACCATAGAGCTGCAGTGCTGCAGCTCTATGGCTATATGTCTATTACATGCCCCCCTTTTAGACTGCTAAGCAGTCTACACAATGGGGTGCATGGTAAGGTTGTATGTATAAAAATTGTTCAATGAATGTGGAGGCGTATGGAGCCTCCATGGCTCAAAGTCCATACTCATCTGTCAAAAGAATACAACGCCAACATTAACCAACAGTAACAGTTGAAAAAAGGATGAGCCGCCTACAATATTCATGCAGACAGTGGACATGCCAGTTTGCTGGCCAGATCAATCCTCATCTTGGTGTCAACGTTAACCAACAATGTTGAAGCAACAGGAGTGGACAATGTTGCAGCAATAAGAGCCTGAGCTGTGGTTGTTGGTACCACAGGAAGGAGCAGATATGGCCTATGTTGTGATTGATGGTGCCAGAGGTCGCATCAATTGGGGTTCATTCCAATTGGGTAATACAGACCACATTTGACATAATTATGTCTCTGCATATGTTCACACACAAGAAGAGCATGAAGGTGGGTCATATTGTCTACAGTGGGGTTCCTCCAGCCATCCCACTGAGCAATTGCAAGAGGCTCACCATACTGGTTGAGTCAACAATGACATTTATTGTCAATGTCTTGGTATTGATCAATTGAAGTGTTTGCCTCAAAGAAATGAGTCTTGAGGAAGACCACACCAAAAGTGTAGGCATGGTCTATCCATTCTGGCAGGATGCAGTTTGCCAGCAACATATGCAGTACAATTGCATCCATCAGGTTGACTGCGACAGCGTCATCAAACTTAGGAATGATGAGCTGGACATCTGTTCAACTCATGAAATGTGTCACAACCCGCCAATCCTGCATCCAACTCCAGGACTTTGAACCCACCCCCATGCTCCTGGAGGTCCCAGAAGACGACCCTCCACTAGCTCATAAGCCAGATCTGATTCCCTGCCAGTGACCATAGACGCCACTGCCAATCACCCCAGCTATTGACTCCATCAACCTGGATACTACCCACCACTCCCAGGAAGTTACACAACTCCCCCCAGACATCACCAAACCTCCCTGGACATTGCCACCCCTTCAATCATGCTAACACCCATGCCATCCAGCCATCATGTTGCGCTTGGCCATCACCCTATGCATCACCGCCCCAGAAACCCCTGACGCTGCCACCACCTGATTGCGGCCGACATCCACCACTCTATCAATGGGAACCAACACCTGCCAACTCATATAGAGTTGGAGTTTTGCCCCAATCCGGAGATTGAAGGTTTGGCCTAGGACATACTTGCAGGAGTACTTAAGTGGTAGGATAGGAACCTAGTCAGTAGTCTTGATATTGCATAACCCCATCATATTATTGCCCAGTATTTCGTTTTGTGTCTCTCAATCTATTCTGCTTGTGTTTTGTGACTCTGTCTTGTATCGTGCCTGTTTTTAACTCCATCTTATCTTGTGCCTTGTACTCGTCTCGAATCTCTTGCTTCTTATTTCTTCCTCTCTCTCCTCTCTCTTGCAACTCTTTCCTGGTCTAGTTCCGACTTGTGTTTCCTTTCCCCTTTACAGATTTTGACTCTTCTCCAGTCCTGGCCTTGTTTCTAACAACACTCCAGATTCATTTTTCTGTGTCTCTCTAAGTCCTGGTCCAACTCTATCTAATCTCGCCTTGCCCGCTCGGCTCAAATGGTAGAGCCTGTAACCATTCTCGCCTCACTTCCGTTAATCAACATCGCCCTCCCCAGACTTATCTGGAACCCTGTGCATTTGCCTCCTGTCTTGTGATTTGCCCTGGAAATCCTTTAAATGCCCACGCCCGTCCTGGAGCATAGCGTTTTACCCCTGGAGCCCTTGTAGATCCCAGAATTGTACACCAGAGCTATTGCGTCTTCCCGTAAGGGTCTTGCCTAGTGGACTGAGCCCCCGTGGTCAGCAGAACCTGACAAAATGGAACGGTGATAGGGACTTAGTACTACTGAAGGCAGAATAGCCCCAAAACAGAAAAATGGAAACTCCAGTACTGAGGATAGTAGTGGCAGCAAGTCAAACCTTACAAAGTGGCAGACTCAGAGAGGAGACATGTGAAGCCCCGGGCCAACAGATCAAGGAAGAAGTAACTGTGCTAGCTATGGAGAGGTGGACCAAGTAAATAGCAAGAACAGTGATGCCCGCAGCAGCAGCGGAGAAGTGCCCGCATCTAAATAAGGAGTAATAGAATGAAGACCCCACAGGCAGAACAGAAAGTGGAAGACAGAGCGGAGGGAGGTAACATTTGAGGTAGGGGGCTACCGCCCACCTCCCAAAAGTACTATAAAAACTGTACCATAACTTGGAATAAAAACAATTTCTTCTCTCAGAGATCAAGTAAAGAGTACAAAGTACAGATCTAAAGAGCATCTTGCGACCTTCCAACAGCATCCAGTGACTTTCTGACAGTATCCAGCGACTTTCCAACAGCGTCTTGCGACCTTCCAACAGCATCCAGTAACTTTCCA
>QLOM01006319.1:0-10021 GCA_003313785.1 Termitomyces sp. MG148
TTTTGTCTCTGAATGCTGTACAGCATTGTATCAGCGACTACGTGAAGGACCATTTCTGGAAGGGGCTCGGTGGGCCGGCGATGGAGGCATTGGTCAACACTGACTACGAGACTGCGGAGCAGGCTCGCGACATACTGTTGCAAAGGGAGAGCAAGCTCGCCAACTTAGCAGCCTGGCGCAGGGGGATGTCACAGACTCCAAACCCCACAGTCCTTCGGACAGCGATGGCGGGGACCGGTGCTCAGGTGTCTGATCCAGCAGTACGTGCAGCCCTGCCTCCCCCCGCAGCGGATCCAAACACAATGCAGGTGGACTTGGCAAAGGCTGTGCCAGCCTCGAGGAAGTGTTTTAAGTGCAAGAAACCAGGGCACCTCATGGCGGAGTGTCCACTGTGGGCCGCGGCGATCAAGGCCGCGGTGAGAAAGGCGCTGACGGCAGAGGAGGCAAAGGCTGAGGAGGCAAAGGCTGAGGAGGCAAAGGCTGAGGAGGCAAAGGCTGAGGAGGCAAAGGCTGAGGAGGCAAAGGCTGAGGAGGCAAAGGCTGAGGAGGCAAAGGCTGAGGAGGCAAAGCTGAGGAGGCAAAGGCTGAGGAGGCAAAGGCTGAGGAGGCAAAGGCTGATGTTGTGCCGCCGGTGGGTTTTGTGTAGGGTTGCCCCTCGTCGCCGCGGCAGGTGCAACCAGCAAGTGCCATGTATTTTTGCCTACGAATGAAGTTCTTTTGCATGGCCTCAGTGCAGCGATTCC
Organism: Termitomyces sp. MG148; assembly: GCA_003313785.1. Classification (NCBI taxonomy): domain Eukaryota; kingdom Fungi; phylum Basidiomycota; class Agaricomycetes; order Agaricales; family Lyophyllaceae; genus Termitomyces; species Termitomyces sp. MG148. The sequence continues at coordinate 744 of QLOM01006319.1, forward strand.
TAAGGCGAAGCGACGGCAGCGGCAAGGGGCGGTGATACATGCGAGGTTGCCGTGGTTGCCATACTCAGCGTTGGAACTGCCGATTACCTTGCAGGATGGGGGCCTGGTGGTACTGCCGCAAGCCATCAACACGCGGGCAATGGTGGATTCAGGCGCGAGTTGTTGTTTTGTCAACCCTTGTTTTGTTCACAAACAGTCGCTGCTGACGATTCAGAAGAAGAGGCTGCTGTGGCTGCACACCATTGATAACTTGGAGATCTGTTCGGGCCTCATTACGGCGGAGGTCCATCTGCGAGTTACCATTGGGGAGCACATGGAGACCCTGGCTTTCAACATGGCAGACATCGGCGATGACAACCTGATCCTTGGAGTGAACTGGCTGCGCACGCACAATCTGTCAATCGATTGGACACACTCAACGGTCAATTTCACGTCTCAGCAGTGCTTGGAGCAGTGTTTGCCACGTGTGGCAGCGGTGGAGTCAGAGTCAAGAGGCGCGGTCTGCGCATTTGCGAGGAAGGCAGCGAGCACAACAGGGGTTCAAGACAGACCCCTGGTGGCGGCTCTGGACGAGCGGTTTGCGAAGTTGAAGAAGGCAAAGACAAAGAAGACACGTTTCTTGCGGGGTCTGCAGGGGGCAGTGGTGTTGGAAGCAAGGGCATGTGTTGATGAGGCCATTTGGCATGCGGAGAGCCGGGAGGAAGGTGGGGGTGCATTTTTGGAGCAGAAGTGGGATGGGGAGTCAGCGAGAGGCACGGCAGGGAGGAGCTTTTTGCAAGCTCTAGCAGAGTGGGCGTCGGGGGGCCCGGAGAAGCGCAGTGTTGAGGACATGGTGCCTGGGGAGTTCCACAAGTTTTTGGAGGTGTTCAATAAATCATGGTCTGAACGCCTCCCAGCTCATCGGGAACACAACTTGGGCATTGACCTCATTGACAGCGCATCGGTCCCTCCTCCGGGCAGGCTGTACCAACTGGCACCGGCAGAACTAAGGGTGCTGTGGGAGTTCATCGACGAGAACTTGGCAAAGGGATACATTCGGCCATTGAGTGCACCCTGTGGTGCTCCAGTCTTCTTTGTGAAGAAGAAGGATGGGACGCTGCGACTCGTCGTTGATTTTTGTGCCCTGAACACGGTAACTCGGCCGGACGCATACCCTATTCCGCTCACAACCGAGCTGTTGGATTGGCTGCAAGCGGCAAAGATGTTCACGACGCTTGACATGAGGTGGAGCTATTACAACGTCCGGATCCGTGACGGCGATGAATGGAAGACGTCCTTCCGCACCCGCTATGGACAGTTCGAGTTCTTGGTCATGCAGTTTGGCTTGCGCAATGCCCCGGCAGCATTCTAGCGGATGGTGAACAGTCTTTTCCACGACTTGGTCAATGTGTACGTTGTGCTCTACCTGGACGATATTATTATTTTCTCAGAGGATCTGTCGCAACATGACGCTCACGTCCAAGAGGTCTTGCGCCGCCTGCGTGAGGCCGATCTGTTTTTGAAACCGGAGAAGTATCATTTTTGGATGACGGAGGTGGACTATTTGGGGCTGAAGATCTCACCAGGCCATGTTGGGATGGATCCTGTGAAAGTCAGCGGGGTGACAGACTGGCCGACGCTTCGGAACCTGCGCCAGGTGAACCAGTTTTTGGGGTTCTGCAATTTTTACCGGCGTTTTGTGGCTGACTATGCAGAGATTACATGCCCGTTGGAACAACTGAAGAGGGAGGACGTTATGTGGAGGTGGGGGGTGGTGGAGCAGGCGGCTTTTGAGGCGCTGAAGAAGGCATTTGTGCAAGCCCCAGTCTTGATGATGCCAGACACAGAGGCACTGTTTCGCGTGGAGACGGATGCGTCCGACTTTGCGGAGGAGGCGATCCTGTTGCAGAAGGCAGCCGATGGAGACTGGCACCCAGTGGCTTTTTTCTCGAAGGCGATGCAACCGGCCGAGCGGAACTACGACGTACACCACAAGGAACTGCTGTCAGTGGTCAGGGCTTTTGAAGTGTGGCGGCCATACCTGGAGGGCAGCCGACACGTGGTCAATGTGTTTTCAGACCACCATAACTTGGAGTATTTTATGTCAGCTCACGACCTAAATTGCTGCCAGGCAAGGTGGAGTGTCTTCTTGAATCGTTTTGTTTTCCACATTCACCATCGGCCAGGCCGTTTGAGCACGGGGCCCGACGGACTGTCGTGTCGACCAGATCACGAAGTGGGTGGGTCAGACAACGTGGGCCAGTGCGTGCTCTCAGAGGAGTGGATTGGGGGGTGGAGGAAGGTGCAACGTGCGGTGGTGGTGGCAGTGGAGAAGTGTGAGGAGTTGGAAGTGGTGCGGAGAGTGGCGGCGGTGCAACAGGTGTTGGCGGATAGGGACATCCTTGCATTGATCAGGGAAGCATCGAAGACGGATAAGAGGCTCGCGCCCTTGTGGGCGTTGGACACAGCGCCCGCGCTGGTATGCTCAAGACTGAAGGATTTCCAGATAGACGGGGGGTTGGTGCGGTTTAGGGGGTTGGTGTATGTCCCAGATAGCAAGGAGATGAAGAGGACGATACTGCAACTGTACCATGACTCAATTCCGGCAGGGCACCCTGGACGTGCAAACATGCTGGCGCTCGTGGCATGCAACTACTACTGGCCGAGGATGTCCGAGTACGTGCAGCGCTACGTGGATGGCTGCAAGACCTGCCAGCGCATCAAGCCTTGTTGCCAGAAACCATTTGGCCCCTTGCAACCACTCGAGGTACCCGACGGACCCTGGCAGCACATTTCAACCGACTACATGGGTCCGCTGCCTTTGTTGCGCGGTTTCGATGCAGTGCAGGTGGTCTGTGATAAGTCGACAAAAAGAGCGCATTTCTTGCCTGCCCACTCCACTGACAACACCACAGCAATGTGCAATACATTTATGGAAAGGGTGTGGTGCCTGCATGGTACTCCCAAGAAAATTGTCTTGGATAGGGGGCCGCAGTTTGTGGCGAGGTACACCAGGCGGATGTGGGAGCGTCTGGGCATTAAACCCGCCTTGTCTACAGCGCATCACCCACAAACAGACGGTCAGACAGAACGGGTGAATCAGGAGCTCGAGATCTACTTACGCACGTTCGTCGATTACTACCAGGACGACTGGGTTGACTGGCTCCCGTTCGCGGAGTTCGCCTACAACAACTGACCTCACTCGGCAATCGGAATGTCGCCTTTCTATGCGGAGTATGTGTACAACCCAACATTTTCAGTGGACCCGGTGAACTCACAATCCATGCCAAAGGCCGACGATAGATTGGAGAAGATACGGGTGGTGCAGGGGGAGCTGAAGGCCTTGTTGGAGCTGGCGGCAGAGAGACGCTTCCATGATGCATGGGTGGATGAAGCACCGGATTACATGGTGGGCAACCAAGTTTTTCTCGAGCGAGCGGACTTGAGGTCAGATCGGCCTAGTAACAAGCTGGACTTCAAGCGGTTCGGCCTTTTTCAGGTCATGCAAAAAGTTTCAGATTCGGCGTACCAGCTAGCGCTGCCCAATGGGTGGTCCATCCATGATGTGTTCCACGTCTCCTGCTTGGTTCCCACGTGCAACGACACGATTTTGGGACAGAAACAGGAGCCGCCACCCCCGGTGCAGATGGAGACAGGGGAGGAGGTGGAGATTGAGAGGATACTGCGTGAGAGGCGCACGAGAGGGGGAGTCTCTGAGTTCCTGATTCGCTGGAAGGGGTATGACAAGAGCAAGGACAAGTGGCTTAGAGAATATGACTTGCCACATGCGCTGGAGGCGATTCAAGAGTTCCGAGCCAACGAGAGGGCGCGTGGGAAAGGGAGATGCAGGAGACGGCAGGGGTGAGGCCGGGGAGTGTCTTTCTTTTGTTCTTTTTTTTTGGGGCTCCTTTCTTAACAAGGAGGGGCCGGATGTCATGATATCTCCACACTTTACATTACCTCCACAGTACTGTTTATGATCACGTGACTACATACATTACACGGACGCCTGGATACGCGTTTCCCTAGTTCTATTCATTTTGTATCCAGGTATGTCACTACAATGTTTGTCGATACACTTACAATATATTTCGTATCCAGCTTCCTTTGTGCTGCTTTGCAGGTCACTGTTGGAGCCTAACAAGTGAGCTGACCAGAAAAGGGCGTGACAGATGGCCGCTGGGTTGGGTGGGCCAGCTGTCGACGCCGCTGCCTCCTGCCGGATCTACCGCAAACACCAGACGCTGCAGGCTGAGCGTGTGCGCCGCTATGCGCGACACAAGGAGCTACCTGTCGTGCAGTGAAACCAAATAAAATTTTATTGCAATGAGAGTTAAGAACGAGTGGCTAGGCTACAGTAGGGCGGCGATGGGGGTGGACGGTGGGTCTGAAGTGCGAAAGTAAGGTAGTAATGACTTCCAAGTGAGCTGTGAGTGGAGGTGCGGCTTGCCGGGTGGCCTGCAATGCGCTGTCAACCGAGGCTCGGCGCGCACGTCACGCTCAGCTGGACGCTGTGACCGGCCCTACCCGGGATACCCGGGCGCGCCGGTAACTCCGCTAACTCCAGGTCCAACTGGTTCGTTGCGTGAAATTGCGACAAAGTCACAAAAAACGTGTTCCATTTTTGGCAACAAAGCTCCACACAATTCCCACGATGCTTCCGCGGGAGTGAGTGAGTAATCCATTGCGATCGTGCGTCTCAAATCCGTAGGCCAAACGAACCAATGTAGTTGATCCAGAAGATACGTTCATACTTCTTTCTCCACCACAAGTGCAGCAAGGAAGAAAAACTGTTGAAATTCGACCTAGTATCCCCTGATACGGACAGACGATTATTACAGTCGTTTGCAGAACATAAGGCGCGGATTGGAATTTTCGCCGAGCGCGATCTGTAAGTTGACATAGCAACGGATACAGCAGTCGGTTATAACCACACTTGATTCTCTGTTTTCTTCAGGGTTTTTTTCTTCTCGTGATAGGGGCCATCGCAAGGATTATCAGGCTCACTCTTGAGCCTAATCTCACCATGCCTCTCGCTGCCGACCAGGTCGGTCGCTCTTCGATGGAGTCGGTAGGAAATAACAATGTCTAAGAATATGAGTAGCGGGTTCTGCGGCAGCTAGGGCACGTTTACTGCTTCGTGTTTGTCGGAAATTCCGCTGCAAGCGGAGATTAGAGAAGGTGCCAGTTTTAGCCGAGTCACTTCGGTACTATGATCTTATACAGTCGTGGTTTTGATGATATAACTCCGAACCGTCTTCTTCCCTTACTCATTGCATACCAATGGATGTTTTGATGAAACGCATCGAGTCCGTCGAGTGCTACCTTGGATGGCGAACTGGTACTCTCCAGGCTATAATCCCTCTCTCTGTGGCTGCTATCATCTTTTCCCGACTCCTCCTGGCAAGCTCTAGGAAACGTCGCACAACGCGACTCAATGGCCCGCAAAGCAAAAGCTATATTTTCGGTCTTTCACGCGAGCTGTTTGATCTTCCGGACATAGGTATTGTCTATGAGGAATTTGAGAAAAAATACGGTCCTATCTTTGCGGTACCTGCGACAATGGGCTCCAACGCTGTGGTTCTCTGTGACCCTAAGGCTATCGCCCATTTTTTCTCCAAGGATACGTATACATATCAAGAGCCGACTAATATTCGAAGCACTTTCGCACTTGTGAGTCTTTTGATTTACATATCTACTCGGAACTTAAAAGTGGTAGTTTGGCCCTAATCTACTCTGGGCAGAGGGTGAAATCCATAGGAGGTTGGTTTATTTTTATCCCTCGGTCAAAACACCTATTCGTATACTTTTCAGGCAACGTCGTGCTCTCTCGTTTGCGTTCAGTAACGCCGCAATCCGCAGATTGACGCCTGTTTTTTACGATTCAGTGTACACGGTACGCTTCTACATTTCGTTACTTACAATCGCTGAACTTGTTGCAGTTAAAAGAAATTTGGGATTCCTCTTTCCGAAGTTCATCGAAGGATAGCGTAGTTATCGAGGTACAAGAATGGTATTCAAATATTAACTGTAAATACGGGCGTTCGCTTACCACTGTTGCTCAGCATGAACCATATCTCGTATGCATATTGAGAACTACGGCGTTTGCTTTTCTTAGATCCTTTCTCTTCCAGGCTTGATAGTATTGGCATAGGTGGATTTGGGCACGACTTTGGCTCACTCAAAGGCAACAAATCCCCAATAGCCGACGCATTTGATTCTTTTGGTGCTACAAAACCTAGTCTTGTGTCTATGTTTGCCTTTCTCCTGGCACCAGTACTTCCCTTATTGCTCAAAATACCGACCAAGCGCACCAGCATGTTCCAAGCGATCTCTAACAGCGTCGGGGATATTGCCAATAGCATACTTGAACGAGCCCGAATGGAAAAAGCGGCAAATGTTTCCGAAAGTAATTCTGACAAGTCGATTATTGGAACACTCAGTATGTCCTCTTATTTCCTCCGGCATCCCCGATAATTACTTTGACAATGAAGTTAGGTCAGAGACTGCTAACTTGAGCACTCGTTTGTCGATCGATGAAATCAAGGCACAAGTATACACTTTCCACTTGCCTTTATTAACCTTTTTCTGATTCTACGTATATTTTCTTTCAGATGGTATGTCAATGCATGGCTCTCGTGGGCGATTTGCACTGAAATAACCGCAGAACCTCCTGATTCTGGCAGGATACGAGACAACTTCATGTACGTTTTAATGAGTCCGTCAGAATGGGTATTGATTTGCACCTATCTTCCAGACAGCCTAACGGTTCGATTTTTTATCCAAGAACTCTGTCAGCGCTAAAATCTTTTAACTCTCTTATAGTGGGCTTTAATCGAACTCTGTCGAAATCCCGAAGTACAAGACAAACTGCGAGAAGAACTCAAACCATTTTCAGAGCAGGATCCCTCTTTCGAGGAGCTAACAAACGGCTTACCCTATCTCGACGCCGTGGTTCGCGAGACTCTGCGATTACACCCAGCCTTACCTGAAGCAAACCGAGTGGTTCGTCCTCAAAATGTCGGATCTGTAAGATCTAGTCCTGATACTTATCTTCTAGGCAACAGAAGACGATGTTATTCCCCTCACTGAGCCCATAGCAGACGCGGACGGAGAATTCATTGACAGCATTTTCATCGCGAAGGGCACGAACGTCCGTATCCCAGTTATGTGTCTCAACCGGTCTGAGCTGTTGTGGGGTGCAGACTCCAAGGCATTTTTACCAAGTCGGTGGTTGAATGATGGTGTTGGCAAACAAAGGGCCACCCAGATCCAGGCTCACCATCATATCCTCACTTTCTACGACGGTCCGCGGACTTGCCTCGGAAGAGGGTTCGCGTTGACGGAATTCAAAGTAAATATCATTCGCTCTATCCGTTTTCAAATGTGGAAAATTGAGCTATTCACAGGCTGTGCTGTCAGTGCTGATCCGTAACTTTTCCTTCGAGCTGCCAGATGGTCCAGGAACAAGGATCGAGAATCACAGAGCCATTGTAGCACGTCCTAAAATTGCTGGTCAAGAGGGAGCAAAAGTACCTCTCATTGTAAGAAGGATTGTTTGAGCTCCATACCTCATATATCATTGTTCTGTTGAGGATGTCTTTATTATTGGGTGAATTTTCATTATATACTACTCAGTGTCGAATGACTCCATATTTATTGCAGTTGCCAGCACACAAGACACTACGAAGATTTTATAAATCTTAATATACTACTTTTGTTGAGTTCTGACTTGCTCATGCGAAGAACGGGCATCAAAACCTCAAAACAATAAACAGTATGTCAGATAGACTGTTATCACTTAAGTACTCAGGTATAAAACAATTTTCGACACCTGAATCCTACATGAGTGCCCTATTGTCATTGACCATAGAAGGTACAACAATTAACAGCACTCGTGATTTACCAATAGTCTATACAACACGCTATCACAAAAATTTATTGCTGTCCTGATATTTATGCATCAAGTCTTCCATATCGCATGATTGCCTATGACAACTCATTTCAGACCCTTGCAATTTAACCTTGTTTAGTTGTTTGTATAATCTGTAGATCTTATCCCATGCATATACCTACTGCAGCCCGCATTTGCGACCTCCACCATCATTCAAGGTGACATTCAGGATTAGGTTAGATGCAAGCTCTTACTAACTCTTCAGAGAACGCTCACTCATTTCAAAGCCATTGCGTGTCCGTCTAAATCAACTGTTGAATTTTCTATTGCCTTGCTTGGTGTTATGTAAATCACCATAAGCACCTTCTCCATAACGTGATGTGAACGATCTTGGTATGAGACTCGTACATAAATCACAGGTCCTGAGCAATTAGTCAATTCAGAGTCACATGGTGTTAGAAACGCGGAATGCATGGGAAAACACGAGAGGCATGAGAAGCTTGTTCATGCCTGCAGAGGGACAGGGTGCACCAAAGACGGATGACTGCACCACGTTGTATTAGCATACTATCCCCTCCTGCGCAGTCGGCACACCCCCCCAAGTCGACACTTTGTGATGTGTCAACAATCACTGTTGTTTTTTGCTATGATCCTTTGTCAGTAACTATTTTATAAAATAAATCATTTCAGAACTTGAATCAAGGGGAAATACCAAGAACTTGTCGAGTCCCTTCTTGACGACAACTTGGTAGTTCGTCACTCTGTTGTCACGGATGCCGTACAATGCCGGAGCACAAAATCATGTCTTTCTGATTGCCAAACGTGATGGACCAATAGCAGCGGCGGGCAGAGTCAAACGGCAAAGGTCACATGAGGTGACGATCTGTGACCTGTCGACTTGGGGGAATTGAATATTTAGGGAAATGACTGTATGTACGTGTTAGGATCTAGGGGCGTGATTGTTCACAAACGGGATCAATTATCTTCGACGCCTCAATCTATTGCAGTTACCGACCACTGTAAAATACTTATTGGGACTGGATGCAAGTCGTTGATCCAAAACACTTTTCATACAATGGGTAGCCTTAATACCACTCTTGTTGAGGTCTGGATCAGGACTGGCCGTTGACCTCGACTGATTTCTCATGAGCAGCTGCGGCGATGATCCGGCGTAACTAGACGTGGAAGCTCTTGAACTGCCAAGAGAACACCCTAAATGGGTCATCAAAAAAAAGCGATGACGAACTCAATCATAACATCTCAGCCAAGGCATAGTACAGATATGTCTCAGCACCCAGAAATCGCATGTGGCTGCGCTGTTTTCATTCACCGTAAAGTGTGCAGCAATCATTGCTATATAAGTATGAGCACTGTCATTCTTTATAGCTTTTTGCCAAAGTTTTGC
>QLOM01006320.1:8109-23279 GCA_003313785.1 Termitomyces sp. MG148
ATGGCTGCCGTCTTTGAGCAACTGTCCCTACTTGATGGGTCTGTCTACCAGCTGCTGCCTCGCCCCATCCTGGGGCCCTCCGTTCCAATCAACTTTCCTGACTTGTGTCCTTCACCTGTTCCCTCATGAGTGCTGTCCGCTTCCCCCACCTTGCGGAATTCCCCTGCCTCCTCGACTGCACCCTCCCGCTCCTCTTTCCCTTCCCCTTCCCCTTCTCTGCTCAGTTTGCTGGCTCTTACAGTAAGTCCCCTGCTATTACTCTGTGTTTTGTTCCGATCCTAATTGTTGCCTAGGTGTGCCCACCGTCGCTTCACAGTGCTATGGATTGGCAGTGGCTCTCTGCCAGCCTGCTTTTTCCTGTGAAATTCCAGCAGAGCTAAGTCGGGCTCTAGCTCCTCTAGGATCAAGCGCAGGTCTATGCTGCTGCTGTCCGAGTAGATGCCAAAGCCGCCCGTCACCAGCTGGCACTTTCCCGCCAGAGTGCCGATATTGTTGCGACCAGTGTAAATGCCCTTGTTCATTATCAGTAGGAGTGCGCTAGTGCCTTAGAGTGGCAGGCTGACAACCGCCTCTCTCCCAACACCTTTCCCGACATACCTGCCAACACCCCGCCTTCTCTGTACTTAGCACCCAACCCATAACTTAGCCATGTGTTTCCTCTTCTATTTTTAATATCAGAATTTGCATGCTTTCCATTCTTTTCTTTCTGAGTCCGATTCTGTATCCATTCCTCAATATGTCATGTCCCATTTTGTTTACTTGGTTGTTGTCCTTGCTGGGTACACGTGTTAAGGGCCTGGTGCATTGCCCTCTTGAGTATTCTTTTGGTAACTTTATTTCTTCCCTCTGACCTCATCTTTGCTGGTTCCTAGCGCCCGCTGTCCTTGTTGCAAGCAGCAGCCTTTGTTGTCTGTTTTTGTTATTCAGCTTCCTTGGTAGAGGGTCTATAGGCATGGTGCAACCCTATGAAGGCTCCGGTAGCTTTGTTCCAATTCCATGCACTATTTTCTATAAAGGCTTGTTGTTTTTCTACCTTTACTGCACCATTTTTTATGTCATTGGCACCTGCTGTTGATATTGCCCACCTCCTCGGGGAGGCTGCCCGTACTTTTGTTAGCTTGGCCGACCCTTCATTGACCTCAATTTTGGCTCGTGCTGACAACCCCCTAAATGATCGCAAAGTTGTTGAAGACCTTGCTGTCCTTTATTGGTCCTGCACTTCTGGTCATGGCCTCGGCCTTGGCTGGCTCTGGCTGGACCAGGTGCAATGCCTCCTTGTCAAGCGGTGGGGGTGGCACCATTGCACCCTGTGAGTGGCTTCAGTATTTTGCAAAGCATTGCAAGCTGCCAATGACTTAGGGCTGCCCCCTCTCACCCTACCGCAAACTTCTTCTCGTGGGGACCGTCCTTCTTTGCCTATTTTGGTTTCTTCTTCCGAGTCTTCTGCGGTATGTGTTGCTCTGGTTGCTCTGCCTTCTTACTTATTTCATGATCTTTGCTCCAGAATTGTTCCTCCCATTCGCTGACTCTGCACTTTTCCAATGTTCCCAAGTGGCTTCCGCCCGCTCTGCCTTGGTCCGGTTCAGCTTCTCTGTCAATAGGAACAGTACCGTACTGCCCTAGACAATGCTTTTGCAGGCATTGAGAGCAAGCCCATAATCAGCTGATTGTTGTGCATCGTGATCTTCAGAAGTTTGGCAGTCAGTGTCTTGTACTGCTTTGGTATAAGCAGGAATGTGAACGTGCTTATGAGCTGCAGCGCCGCTGAGATTCCACCTATCGTACTTTGCCTAGTCCTGCCGCCTCTTCCTAATCCTTGTCTTGGTAGCTTGAGTTGTGTTTGGTAGTTTCCGCTCTGTGGTGTAGTGTACCTCCGTTGTCTTCTCTCCTTAGCTCCTCCTCCAAACTTGAATTTCTGACTGCCCCCAGTCAACGATCAATTGTCAAGTCTTCCCAAAGTATGTTCTTGAATGATGCCGTCCTTTATTCTGATGGGCCCAGAAGCGCGAGCCTTACAAGGAAGCCCACCGTCTTAATTAAGTGCCTCGTGCCAGTTTCTATAAGTAGCAGGCACTAGGCACGCGTTCTGCCATTTTGTGCCATGCCTGAGTCCCCCATTGATTTCTTCCACGCATCTCTTGCCCAGCAGTATGTCACTTGGGCTGATGAAGCTCTAGACCAATTCGCCAACCTCCCCCTGGGCGGCTGGAATGACGAGGCTGCCGCTCTTGGCCTTTTTGGGATCGGCAACTGGACCAGCCTTGATGGGCATGGTGTTGAGTGGCCAGGATATGTTAAGGCACATCAGGAGTTTGTTTGCCGCTGGGCTCCTCATAGGCACGAGCCATGGGCACGCCACCTTGAGGACATGGTGGTAAGCCGTCTTCCCATTTTCACGTCCGCCCAACCATTCTAATCCTCTTCTCAGCTTCCCAAGCCCTTCTTGCTCTTGACGCCCTGCCTGCATCTGCTGTTGGTTTGTCCACTGTGTCTGGTCCTCCTGCCGCCGCCAAGTGCCATTTTTCTGCCATGGAGAAGAGTAAAGGGTGAGCCCCTGACCCTGCTATAGGTTCTTCCTTAGCTCCTACCGGCGTTATCTTGGTTCCCAATTCAAACCGCATTCGTGGGCTGGTGCCAACCGGTGTCAAGACTGTTCCGACGTGATCCCTTTGTTGTCCTACCCCAACGGTGGGAGATGACGTGGCTCACGCTCTAGCTGCCTTCAAGGCCCCTACCACCATGCGCATCTTCATTCTTCTTCTAGTTTCTTCTACTCACATTCTGTTCACCAGTTCTTCCCTGCTGAACTTGCCTCCCTTATTCCTCCACCCCGTACCTACTGCCTTCATCCTGACAATCCTGCTTTGGGGGCCGGCAAGGGTACTATTTGCCTTACCAACTATCCCACTTGGCAGTGCGCCCGTGAGGAGCAGGGTCTGGTATGTTTCCGCTCATTCCCCATGTCACTGCCCTTGGTTCTCACCTCCTGTCCAGTGCAATTCCTGCATCATCAAGAACATCGACTGCCTTTGCTGGTACCCTGGGCTCCGCCGTCTCTGCCATCCATGTACAGTCGCAGCCAAATACTGTACCTGGTCTAGGGTGGGTTTATGTAACTGCAAGGCTGCCGGTCATGATACCATGGGTGTCGCCCTTTGTGTCGCCTGCATCCATGCTGCTCAAGCGTTCCTCTGAAGCCAGGGGCAGGGCCGGGAGATTGAGCGAGGCTTCCTAGCTGCTGCCAATGTCCATGCCTGGTCTCCCCCTTTGAAGCAAAAACACCCCACCATCAAGTCCACCTCTACCATTGATAATGGCTCTTCTGACGGTGGCAAGTATGCTCTGCCTTTGGAACAATCCCGCAGTAGCTCCACGCCCCCCACAGGACCCTTGACGCACACCCTCTGACCCCATCCCCCTCTTTACAAACCCACCTGCCCACCGCCCTCTTGCCAATTAGTACTATTTGTGTTTCTCCCGTCTGTCTCGCTTAGCTATCTTGCTCACGCTACATGGTCCAGTCCTCCTCCTCTGCCCACACCCACCGCCCTTGCTTGTCCCCCCCTGCTGCCGTTCCACCGCCGCCCATTGCTGTTCTCTGTCCTGCCCCTTCTAGTACAACTGGTAGCACTGAGTCCTTGACTGGGTCGTTGGCCTCTGCGGTTCTGCCTGCTCCTGCTGTCAGGGGACTCTTCATTCCTTCTTTCTTTCACTCCTTATTCCTTCATTCTTCCTCTATTTATTTCCTTATTTCTGCTGTCACTCTTTTACTTTACTGCTTCTATTCTTTCAACACTATCTATTAATACTATTCTCAGCCCTTGAGGTGCTCTGGTTCTTTAGTTATCATTCAAACAAGTGTAGCCAATGCTTCCAGAGGCTTAGTCATCTCAAGGCTAGCCTCCAAATTACTAAGCAAGTCACATGAGACATGTGCATGACCTCTGGCAATGGCAATTTCTGAGTTTTTGATTATTTTTGGAGATTCTCTTTTTTTAGATTATAAATTTTATTGTGGCTTTTGTCATGCTATACAGTTACTTCCCATGCTTCTGGAGCCTTGGAAGTGTCAGTCCTAGCATAGGGAATCCCTAGACTTGTTCTCTTTGGATTTCTCTCTGCCAGGTGAGTAGTTATGGTTGTATTACTTAAATATACTTTGGATTTCCCTCTGCCAGCTGTGTGACTGAGCCATAGCCTCCAGAGGTTGCCCTTACACCTGCCCCCAAACTCGCTTCCATCCTGGTTTCCTTGACTGCCCCCCCTCCACCTGAGGTGCTTCCTTCTGTGCCTTCCTCGCCATCGGTTCAGACCAACGCCAATGCCAAAGGTGAAGAGGAAGACACCTCCAGTTCCAGCAGGTCCTTTGCTGATATGGTAGGTTGCACGTCGCTGTCACCCGCTGATCTTATAGATCTATCCTCCAACGTCGCCCCTACGGTTGTTCCTGAGGCGGCACCCCTTCCTGATGGCGCCTTCGGTGGCGTTACTGATGCTGTTCCCTGGATGTCTTGTATCGCCCACGCCGTGTCTGAGTCGCCATCTACTGCTGCTTGGCAACCTTACTGTCCTGTGCACTGTCTTGTTTTCTTTTCCTTCAATTGCTGATCATATTTGCAGCTTTCCTCCCAATACCTGCCACTCCTGCCAATGCTCCTTGAAGCCGAGGACTGGCAATGCCTCCTGTCTGGCCTGACCGCTCCCGTCAACTTCTACCAGGCCCACGCAACGCTTGAGCGTGACCTTGACTGTGCCTAGGCAATGCTCTACATCTACCACACCTGATTTGAGGCCGACCCCCGGTGCTTTCTAGTAGCTCAGCAGGCCCTTGCCACCTCTACTCTCCAGTCAAACGCCGTGGCCCACTTTGCCGCCGAGTGTCACAGCGCAATCCAATGGCAAGTCCGCAACCAGATCCCTGCTGATGCGTTCCTGCCCAAGCGTAGCCCTTTCCTTCCCGACATTATACCGCTGGAGACCTTTGATCCCTCTGATAGCAACCGGGAGATGGAATGGGACTAGGGTGGACTCCACGTCATACTACCGAAATTTCCGTGTTGCTATAGTAGACATTTTCTTGTAGCTTTCTTTGGTACATAATGACAGACTTGACCCATTCTTTTGCCATGCCTTGCTTTTCTGTGTTTGCTCTGCTATGTTAACTGCGCTCAGGTTCCATCATTGCGCTTTGTCTGGTATAGATAAGAAAAAGAAATGTTTTGTTACCCTTCCACTACTTCATCCCTTATGGGTTTCCATGCCGCTTTTTAGTTTTCATGTTGTGTGTCCTGATTGTCATCATTGCTCTCTGTTGTCCCATCCTCATTGTCCAGTAGATTGGATTCTTCCAATTCCTGCAACCGTGCTGTATTAATATCTAAGGCTGTGTCTGGTAGCTCAAGGTGCTCTCTCGGGAAGTACAGGATCAAGCAAAACACCGCCACAGGTCGGTTCACACAAAACATACGCGCCACCTCAATTTCTGGAAATCACTATCAACAGCCCAAGATAGCACAGCTTCATTTTCCAATTATGTGTGACCTCTATCCATGTGTTCCGCATTAGTACCAGTGCCCCTCTCTCAAAGTTGAAGTCCCTTATGGTTGCCAAATTATCTTGTTCAAAGCAGACTGCAGCTTGCCAATGCGCATCAAACACCATACTATGTAATTGTTTGAATTGCTTGTATCGACGTTGCAAGTCAATTGCTCGTCGCACTATCAGGTCGGTTGCGGACAACATTGAGTCTGGCGGTGGCTGTAGGTACATAGCTTCAACAATATCTGCTGGAAGGAACAGGTGTGTTCCAGTAGTAGCATAGTAGGGCAAGCAGCTCATCTGTTGTTGCACCGTCACGTGTTCTGACCAAAATACCGAATATGCTGCTTTGCTCCACTGGTTTTTGTCTCCGTCAATGGCTTTGAAGAGTGCCTGGTGTATGTCAAAGTGGGGTCTTTTCACAATCCTGTTAGCCCATTTGTTGTAGCCCAATATCCAGATGTGGTGCAGATTATACTTCTTTGCCAAGTATGTGGTGGCCTTCACTATTGGTGCACCGTTATCCGTTACTATCTTGTGCAGCGTTTTCCACCGACATATGATGTCCTCGAAGATCCAGTTGCCGATAGCTTCCGCATTCTCTTTTGCCAGCATGCAGAACTCCGGCCAGTGCGTTAAGGAGCAGCGCCCTTGGATTATTTATTGGAAGCGACAGGACTTGGGCATAACCATTGTGTCAATGTAAATCTTTTCGAACAAGGGAACTGGGGTCACCACAGTTGGCAGTATTGATATCTTGGTGGTTTGCTGTACCTGACAGATGTGACACAATTGTATGTACCATATTATGTTGGCCCATGCTTGTGGCCACCAAAATTGTTCCAATAGTGCTGCCCTAGTTGCA
The DNA here is from genome assembly GCA_003313785.1 of Termitomyces sp. MG148. Lineage (NCBI taxonomy): Eukaryota > Fungi > Basidiomycota > Agaricomycetes > Agaricales > Lyophyllaceae > Termitomyces > Termitomyces sp. MG148. The sequence goes on from QLOM01006320.1 coordinate 14,513, forward strand.
TACATTCCCCTATGACCCAGATCATCATGCATAGCTTGTAATATCTGGACTCTGTTGCTGGGATCAATTACTAGCTTGTGCGCTCCAGAGTAATCCCATTGCCAAAGTTTGCCGCCGCTGCTGAAGAAGTTTGTTGCATACCGGATAAAACGTCGGTATTCCTTGTCTGTCATACCATTGGGCCGTACCAGGTTTTCTATCCATATCTTAACCACCTCAATCCGTTGGTCCTCCGCTTGCGCCTTCATGCTTCGAGGAACTGTGTTGTATCCTAGTTCCATGCCGTTGTCCTGTAGTTCCCTTGGTTCTTCCACTATGCGAACTTCTGCCTTGGCGCTGGTTGTTTCCCCATCATCGGTAAGTCTGTATACCGCTACTGCCCAACTCCACCCTTGTACCGTTGGTTAATATTCAGCAAGTGGCGGCAGCAGGTGCCCTGCTGGCACTGATTCCCTTAGTATGCAAGCCAGTGGTTGGATAACATGGAGGAATCTGTGCATTCAATCTATCCAGTCATCAAAAACCTCATTATTGCCTTCGTCCTGCTCAGGGTCACCTGGCTGGCTAGGCCTTTGGGATAACCTGTCCAGACTGTGAAACTTGCTTTTTACATTGATGCAAAATGTAGGGTTTGTTGAACTAACCAGAGGGACTCCAATTAGTGTAGACAACTAAACTTTACTTTTGCAAGTTTTGTGGGGCTATGACACAGAAACTAACACTTGTAATGAAGTTGTAATGGTTTTTGTAGTTGTAGTTTATTATTATAATGAACCAAAGCAGTTCACAATATAAATGGTCTCTGAAAAGATACCAAAAAGTGACTCTAGTAAAGTCAACTAAATGATAGGCCTAAGTAGTCACACTCCTTGGGGACTCCAAGCTACACAAATGGTTTATTTACTAGATTAACAAAGTTCAAGCTTTGATTTGAGCAAACTTAATTCACACAAATGTAGGCAATAAGCTTTATTAAAGCTGGTCTGAAGTACTTTACTGATTAGCCTAAGTAGTCCACTCCCTGGGGACCCTGAGCTGCACAGGTTTTCCTTAGCTAGGTCCCCTCCTCCTTGTCCTATTTATACCCCTTTCCCTGTGCACAGACCACGCATGATTGGCGTGTCCACAGACCTCCTAGTGGTCTGGGTGCTGGTTAAGATTGAGCCGGCCGGGGGTCAATTCAATAAAATTTACTGAATTGAAAGTTTTTGCTCTGGTAGCCAGTTTCAGGCTATTTCCGGCCTCCAGTTTCCGTGTTTCCATCATCCGGGACCTGCTAAGGGTCCTTCCATTGTATCTGCACAGTTCTGGAGAGTCCAGAGATACCCAGGGGGGCGGGATAGCACTATAATTGAGTACTGTAGGGCTCTGGGAAGGAAAGTCACAAAGGTTTGATGGTTCTAATGCGCTGATCACAGATCGTGATCTGGGATCTTTGATTGATTCCATCAATTTCTAATTTAGACTGATTTTGGTATTCGGATCTTGATCTGGGATTAGATAGTATTAATCTAATCTATTTTGATGGCCACTGAGTGCTGTGCTATTTTTAGATTTATCTTTGATTGTGGATCTCTCCATGATTGAATCAGCTTCTTTTGACACAGCCACATCTTGCTTATTATTCTCATCAAGATCTTACTCCGGATCATCAATGATTGATTGATGGAAGCCTTGGCTATCACTATTTCAGCATTACTCAAAGATATGCTTATAACTCAACAATTTATGCACCGTTTGACATTGTTTGACCAGTTTCAGACTTGTTGGGAGGCACGGAACATTATGGTACATACAGCCTACAGTTTTCAGCTGTTTGGTATGTCCGGCTTATGGTTTTCAGCCTTATTTTAGACATACTTTGTATTTTGTCTTGTACCACTTGTAATGCTACATGTTTTATTGTTCCGTCACGGCAGGCTGCCTTATCAACGTGCACCAATTCAAAGTGGAACAAAAGGATAGCCACTATCCACTGATTCATGCTTGCCGATGGTTGTATGTCCAGGTGTGACAACATGCCTTTGATATACCGTGCGTCAACTTTGACGATAAGGTTCTGTACCCCAATCAGGTACATCTGCATGTTCTGCAATGCCCTAAAGAGGCCATATAGTTCCAGTTTTGGCTAACTGTACCTTGATTCCCGGTTGTTAAGCGTTATTGAACCAAACCAATTGTATTTCTGTTGCTTCTGATTATTTGTTGCACACTGACAGAGGAAGAATCCTACCACGATGTATGATGTATCTACCGCCAAGATTACCGGGTCTGCAAAAGTGTAATTGATGAGCACTAGCAGATTGGCAGTTTTGAGGGCTGCGACTAGGTCCTTCTGAGCCACCACTTGTAGCTCCCCAAATTCAAACGGGGTGTCCTTGCGCGTCAACTTTACAATATGATGAGCTTGGTGTGCAAAGTTCTTAACAAATATCCACAATATGCCTATAGACCCTAAGAAGGCACGGACTTCCAAAATGTTGCTGCAAAGGCCCCAGTGTTCTAGTAGGCCAAGTCGACTTTCTTCTGGAATTTGCCCCTAAGGGGTACATATGTGCCTCAAGATCTTGATTTGTTCCACACATAATACCAATTTGTGACCTGAGAATGTTCCACTGCAGTATTTCATCCGTTGTAAAACCTGATTCAGTACCTTGAAAAATTCCCATAATGCTAGCCATACATTCAGGTTCCGGGGGTGGGTCTCAGGCTCCACGTTGATCAATTTCCAGTCCTTCGGGCCCTTTACTCCGACATTGTCAATGAATACCAAGATGAACAAGGAGATTTCTGGTTGCAGAATAAATACCACATCATCGTGGAAGATGGGTAGCAAGTTCATCCATCCCATCAGTAGTGTAACCAACCGGAGTGCACCAAAGGGCGGAGATATTAGGCACTCATCATATCCGACATAGAGATCTAGGGTAGTGCTACATATCCTTCCCACAAATGATTCGGCTACGTGGTCCAGATATGGAGGAACCTCTGAATGCCATATAGTTACTTGGTTGAGGGGTTCTAAGCTGTGCACAATCCGTTGATAAGACTCTGGCCGGGCTCAGCGCACCAAGCACTATTTTTAGCAACTTATGTTTTGCAGTTAGCAGGGATCAAACTCAGGCTACAGGACGCAATGCGCAGGATCATGGGACTTAGCAACCACATGACTTGTTGATCACCAGCTACTCACCTGACTCCAGTCCAGCCCCCCTCCAAGTCTCCAATCAGTAATAACCGATGCCAGAACCTTTAGCAACACCTATCAAAATTCAGTGCATCTCAAAGATCCGACGTCAGATCACTTTAGCAACGCTTAGCAACTTATGCGGGACAGGTCCACGAGATGGTTTCAGATATTAGCAACACTTACCGTTGATCCGACGCCTAGCAACCTACGCGAGACAGACCCTCTTGATGGTTTCAGGCCTTAGCAACAGTCCCCATGCATTTGGCCTCTTTCACTGCTAGGATGTTAAGTTAAAGCTTGCTGACTTGACAGACGCCGTCGCTTAGCGACTTTCACGTTCCATTGTACTTGTCTCCATTTTTTGTGATTGATTAATTAGTGACTTTTTAGTTTAATTACCACGGTGGCCTAGCGCCTATAAATACTGTACATATCTTGTCTTAGCCATCATCGAATCGTACGCCCCACAGTTCAGATCACATTTCAGCGCATTCTAAGTCCTCAGAGTCGCTAAGTGAATCAGTCTTGCCGACTTCACCTTGCCAGCTTTGACTACTGACCTTCGTACTACGGTGCCATATGGGCACATCATTGTTAACGTTTACATTGCTAGAGTCCTTGCCGACTTCTAGCACCCTAGTGCCTCGCAGGCTTATGGCTTAGATTGCTAAGCAACCCGTTACTTTTTCTAAGTTCAAATCACACTAAAAAGACTAGGCTTCTGGGACCCTGCCTGAGACTCTCTCAAAACACTAGCGACCGCCCCCCGCTACTCACTCGTGAGGCGCTAAGTTTACCATCTACCAGGACAGTGCTTAGCAACTTTTGGGCGTCATCAAATTAGAGCCCACCGCGAGGGACTTTAGAGCAGAATTCTGCCAGAAACCCGTCTTCAGCACCAGCGCCACCTTCTCAGCCAGTCGGCTGATGCCTTTGACTCTTTACATCAATTGCCTTCTACGCCACAGTTACCTGGAGCTTTACTGCATTGTACTCTAGCACAGGAACTCGCCGACGCTTCCGCCGACCTTACAGTTGACAACATTAGTGACCTCTTTCCCCGACAACTTGACTTCGAACCAACCATTTCCAGACATCAGACACCTCTTGCCAATTTAGCACAAGGATTGCCAAGCTCACCCTTTACACCACTATCCCAGTTATTCAGATCACCTACACCCTCATTGCCACCTTCACCAGTACACTTACTGACCCTCTCATTAATGACCCCTCGCATACCGACTACCATGGAGGCAGCTGTTCCTCAGTGCATGCCGCCTCGCAACCACTTCTCGGCCCCAAAGTGGGATGAAACTAAACCCCAGGAACTGACACAGTACTTCAAGGAACTAGAATACCTCTTTTGCGACTGTGGCATTACCGACCACATGCAAATGAAGGAATACATGGCACGGTATGTATTATATGACACGGCAGAAACTTGGACTGGTCTTAGGGAATTTAGCGCCCTGGTTCCTGTTCCTGGCGACCAACCAATCGGACCCCTGGCTTTAGCGACCTATGAAGAATGGAAAGTGGCAGTCATCCGACTCTACCCAGGCGCTGAGGAATCCACCAGGTACACAGTAACGGAACTTCAAAAACTAGTATAGGAAACATTTGACAACGGTATTTACACGCTTGGCGCCCTCTCTACTTACTATAGGGACTTCCAGAGGGTCACTAGGTGGCTATTACAAAACGGCAAGCTCTACCGCAATGAGGAACGTTGCTTATTTCAGCAAGGTATTCCTACGTCGCTATGGGCACGGATTGCTAGGTGCTTGGAAATCTTACAGCCCAACCACCACTCCGAGGAACCCTACAATGTGGACGATGTCTTTGAGGCAGGCAAATGGATGTTGAAAGGCATGGACACTGGCATGAGTGCCTCTCGTCCTGCCCCAACTCCTGGCATGATTCCGGTTGCTGCCGCCTCAATTGCTCCATTACCAACTCAACCGACACTCGACTGCTACATCAAGAAGGAAGACTTGGATACTGCTATTGCAGCCACCGTTGCTAATGCCATGACACGCATTGAAACCATGATCACCACCAGCCTTACTGCCACCCATAATCTTGCTCCCGCTAACAACCTTTGTCACTTCTGTGGTGAAGTGGACCATACTATGACACGCAGTTGCTGCCTGACTTTGGAAAACTACATCCGGCAAGGACGCATTCACCGGGCTGCCGACGGCAAGGTAGTACTTCCCTCTGGCACCATAATTCCCAACTATCCCGAGCTCAAGTCCTACCAAGAGCATGTGGATGAATGGCACCGACGGAACCCTGGCAACCTGGCAACAGGCACTCTTACCGGTAACACTAATCCCAATGCAGAACAAGCGCTACAGCAGCAAATAGTACTAGAGGTAATGCACTTGAACATGGTTAACGACAATGGAAATCTCACTAAGGATGCACATATTGAAACTCTGGAACGCAAATTGGCGACTCTGAAACAAGTATTCAATGGCGTGGAAATTAAGAAACCCAAGCAGCCATTGACAGGTTACCGACCTTTAGCGCCTTCCTCTACTGACACATCTGTACCCACTGCTGCTGCCCCAACACATGTCCCTAAGCAGCCAGCTGCTCCCACCGTTCCCGACTCAGTTGCCACACCTATGGCACCCAGCACAGACACTACCGCTTCAGCACCACCGCCTTTGCACCCGTACTCTGGTCTTCCTGCTCGCTATGCTGCTCCTGCCCAACAAAACTTTGCCGCACCTGATAAGTGACCTGAAGGTGGTTACTGACCAACGGCACCCATATACAACATTGAAAAATCCAACCACATATTTAGCCGCATTATGAAGACACCAGTAACCTTATCAGTAGAGGAACTCTGCAATATAGCACCCAACGTCAGAAATCAAGTCAAAACAGTTGTCACTCCTAAGCGTACCTTACAGGCCACAGTTCAAGACACACCCAACATCAACGACGCTTTACCAGGATTTGCACTCGCTACCGACTCATTGCTTACCAACACAAACACTAACCAACAACTCGCCAACGCCACCTCGATAGATCCCATGGAAACTTACATATGGTCGCTAGCACCAGGAGAGGATCCTGCCATTCTAACAGTAGCTCAGGACTCCCATGCAATTTGATCAATTATGCTTATGGTCGACAGTCGCCAGGAGATAGAGGCCATTGTGGACAGCGGCTCCCAGATCATCTCGATGTCAGCAGAGGTCCCTAACAATTTAGGCCTCATCTATGACCCGGGTATAGTCCTAAACATGCAAAGCGCTAACGGTACCATAGACAGATCACTAAGACTCACCAAGAATGTGCTGTGCACCATTGGCAGTCCCACGTTTTACTTGCAAATACACATACTACGATCACCCGCTTACAACATACTCCTCGGCCGACCTTTCAACGTTTTAGCACGCACCATAGTTAAGACTTTATCCAACAACAAAACCATGCTAACGATTAGCAACCCAAACTCTGGAGTCCGCCGCACGGTGCCGACCTTCCCCAGAGGTTGCCAAAAAGAAAAGCTTGCCAAAGCACCAACGTTTACTGACCAATACCCCGGACAGCCCCACTTGTGTTTTCATCCACTATCAAGGAAGTGATTGGCGACAATCACGGAAATGTAGCGCTTATGCTGGACTATGACCACCGTAGTGGTCTTGTAAATATTGTTTCTACTGCCTATCTTGACTCTGAAGTACTCTCGCCTCCTTGTGACCCTAGCGCTAATATGCCCACTACTAGTACCCCTACTACAAACCATCAAAAGCTTAACGACTCTTCTCTTGCCTACTTGTACCTTACTGCTTCCGACCATTTTACCAAATTCACCTCTTCTGATACGTATCTTGAAACATTATCTAATTCTTTCCAACTTGCCATTCTTGGACTTTCCAAAGCTAGCGCTAGCGCTAGCGACTCCTCACTTATGTTACCTACCGCCTCCACCTTTGCTGCCGCTAATGCTACTAAACACAAAGGTGTACAGGTCAAAAATAAGTATAAACCTGTAGCGCTTAAAATCAAACCTGTCGCCAGCACAGTCTCTGAGGACTTCCAAATCAAGCAAAATATCATTGGTGACCCACTTGCCGACATGCCAACATTGACCCTGAACCCACCACCATTTAAACCAACAGGTCGCTTTACTGAGGAGCGCCAGAAACAGTTTGTTAGCAACCACAATACCGGCTTCCTCACCACCCCTGAATTAAACATCCTTACCGACCTCATGTCCAAACAGAATCAAGCATTTGCTTGGGAGGACTCTGAGCAAGGTAGCTTCCATACCGACTTCTTTCTGCCCGTCATCATACCGACCATCCCTCATGTACCCTGGACTGAACACAACCGACCTATACCGCCTGGACTTGAAGCTGAAGTCTGTCAGATCATATGCAGCAAGATCAAGGCTGGCATCTACAAGCCCTCCAATAGCGTTTACCGCTCCTACTGGTTCTGTGTTCTCAAGAAAAATGGTAACCTTCATATTGTTCACAGTCTTGAGCCGCTAAATAAGGTCACAATACGACACTCTGGCGTCCCACCCTTTCCCGACCACATTGCCAAGTCCTTTGCTGGGTGGATCTGTGGTGCCCCCCTTGACCTCTATGTTGGCTATGATGAGCAACTCATCCACCCCTCTTCACGTGACCTCACCATGTTTCAGACACCCTTTGGCGCCTTGCAGCTAGTCACCTTGCCAATGGGTTGGACCAATTCAGTACCCATTTTCCATGACAACATAAACTACATCCTTCAACCTGAGATCCCTGAATATGTACAAAGTTTCATTGACGACGTAGGCGCTAAGGGCCCAAAGATTGGTGACTCATAGATGGCCTCCCAGCAACTCACCCTGACAACCCCGGCATCCGCTTATTTCTTACCAACCAACTCCCTTTACCGCCCCTCTCACATTCTTTACCGCTAACATTACCAACGAATCGCCAACTATTACAAGAGTTGAAGAACCCAAGCCCCTTAGAGAAAACAGCACCGACCTCGCCTATGACTCAATACTCCGGAGCGCTAAAGCACAAGCCAACGATGCACGCTTAATCAACATAGGAGACTGGTTGAACTCGCTTAAGTGACCTGATCACCTTAGCGACAATGAATATGCCACATTCATCCGTTATGCCACCAACTTCTTCCTTAGCGACAATCGACTCTGGCGACACAACAAAGATGGTGCCCACAAACTTGTAGTACAGCCTAGCGACCAACTTCGGATCTTACACGCCATGCACGACGACTTAGGACACAGAGGACTATATGCTACACGTGCTATACTCCTGGAACATTTCTGGTGGCCTCACGTGCAAGCTGATGTCGCTTGGTATGTAAAGACTTGCCACCTTTGCCAGATTCAACAAACTCGCCAACTGCTCATTCCACCAACGGTTGCTATGCCAGCGCCTCTCTTCAGCAAGATCATTGACACAATGCACATGCCCAAGTCGGGTCGCTACAAGTACATTATCCAAGGAGGCTGCTTGCTAGTACATGTCAGGGGACTTCCTTTTCCGGCCATCCCGGAGATCTCCGGGACCCTCCGGACTTCCTTTTCCG
>QLOM01006328.1:0-26091 GCA_003313785.1 Termitomyces sp. MG148
TAAAACTTGTTCTCCTTTTTATTTCTCATTCAATTCTAAGTTTCTGACTTCTTCTTCTCATGCTTGACCTCCATCTCTACTTTGATCAAGCTACAACCACAATCAGACTACCTTGGAGTACTTTGAACTACTTTTCTAAAGCTCTCTGCAGCCTCTATTGCTCCCCAAACCCTCATTGCTCTACAGCGAGCACTTGAGTCAGCAGTCCCTGACATAATATCAAGACTCCCTTTACTCATTGGAAGCTTGAATGGTGATCTACACCCAAAATTATATACCTCCTGCAACTTAATCTGTTGACGCTTACAGGTGTTCTCTACTTGCATACTACCCTTCTGACACTTTTTCCACTACTGTAGAGGCAACTTCCAGAGGTTGCGGCTAAGTCACACAACTGGAAGAGGAATCCAAAGTTTATTAGACAGTACATACAACAGGAAAAATAACTAATTACCTGGCCAAAGAAAATCCAAAGAGAACAAGTCTAAGGATTCCTCTACCATGGCACAGTGCATCAGCACAGGTGGCGAAGGTATGGGAACAACTATGCAGTACTTCTTGAAAGGCACAGGAGCATTCCAGAGAACTCTGAGGTTCTAAAAATAAAAGTTCCTTGACATCACCCTCCTCTCTCTAAAGTACAGCATTTTGACACACCAGGTAAAACAGATCGTAGATAGCATGGTCAGGCAAGGAGATGGAGTAGAGACTACAGATGACTCAGGGTGCCTTGGAGTAGTTGCAGTGAAAGTCTCAGACAAAAGTGAGCACATAAACGTTTTTGGCAGGCTCTTAGGAGTTGTTCTCAATACTATAGTCCTTCCACTTGACCTTGTACTATAGTTTATGTTGGAATAGGCAGCTGTCCAGGATCTTCTCTACCTTGTACTCTGCTCCATTGCCGGTGAAAATAGAAAGTGGCAAAGGAGGAGTTTGTTGATCAGGGATGGGATTGTTTGAGGCAAGCAAGAGCTTGACCACATTAAAGACCAGATGCAGTCAATGCATGCCAACGGGTAGTCGGAGCTAGTAAGCAAGGAGTCTTACTTGATGCTTGACCATATATGGTCTCAGTTGCCAATGCAAGAGCTTTTGCAAAGGTTGAGTGGTTGCAATGTTGGAGGTGTTGTAGTACTTGGTTAGAGTATTACTAATAGTTCTAGGGCTTTTCTGAAGTCTTAGAAAGTTACTTCTAATCCATACTGTTGCTTGACAATAAACTTGATGTATTGAAGAGGGTTACTTCCCAGAATATATATAATATCCTGAAAGGTAGAGGGTTACTTCCCAGAATATATATAATATCCTGAAAGGTAGAGGGTTCTTAACAAACTCCAGCCTAAGTGATTCACTCCCTGGAAACTACCGAGCCTTTGCCTATCAATTGCCTCTGAGGTTTTCAACAAACTCCAGCCTAAGTGATTCACTCCCTGGGAACCACTGAGCCTTTGCCTATTAATTGCCTGATTATTCTCTAATTTACCTAGCCTATTTATACCTTTCTCCACAGTGCACAGATTACCTTGTCACCTGACTACCAAGCCCATTTGTCAACCCATTATTTGAATTGTTCTTCTTATTTTGAGTGCCATCATTTATCTTCCACCATTCCATTCCTACTTCCACTGATCCTATTTGCTTCCACTATTCCCTTTTGTCTGGCTTCCATTCATAAATTTTCTTTTTCCCCTTTTATTCCTTCCCTGCATTCCATGCTTCTTCTTTCTTCCTCCATTTAGCCATGCCAAATCAGGTAGTAGTAGATCTGCTTCTTTGATACAGATCATCACAATCTGATCCCAATTTTGTTGCCTCTGCCAGCCCTCATGCTTCCCCTCTCCATTACAGTGACTGACTATTATTGACTTGATGACTCTGAGCTGATCCCTTGTCCCTCTGCTGTACTTCCTGTGTATTTATTGGAGTGTTTTTGGGAATATACTTTTGTAGAGACTGCTACCAGGAGGCTTACAGTTTTCAGCCTGTATATTAAATGTTTATTTTGACTTTTAGTGCATGTTCTGTCTCTGAATGCTGTACAGCATTGTATCAGTGTCTAGGTAAATGTGGTTCCTAGGCTTATACTGGGGAGCCAGAGTCTATCCTCAATCATAGTACCAAGCCATGTTGTTCTTTGCCTTAGTCAATGTGGCCTTTGTCTTCTCCTGTGCCTTCTACATACAGTCAACAAAATCATTGACCGACTTGTTCTCCAATTAGCATATACATGGTTTGAAGCTCATTCAGGAGTGTCAGCCAGTGTTGAGGAAGAATGAGGAAACCTGTGTGGACGGGTGGACATGGTTGTTGTACTGGAATTCCACCTCAGGAAGAAGCTTGTCCTAGTTGTCCTGTTGCTCATTGCAGAATAGCCAAAGATACTGCTCTAGCTCCTGGTTAATATGCTTGGTCTGCCTGTCAGACTGCAGGTGGTAAACAGTGGATGTGTAGAGCTTAACATGCAGGAGGCGGTAGAGCCCTTGAATGAACTCTGCTACAAACTGTGGGCCCTAGTTGGAGATGTAGGCGTCAAAGAGGCCAAGGAGTTTTCAGATGTTTTTCTAGTACAAGTTGGCAGCACCCATTGCGGAGCAGGTTGTATACATTGGAATGAAGTGTGCTTGCTTACCATAGAGGCCCACAACAATCATGATGGCATTATATTTGTGTGCATCTAGGAGTTCCATGATGAAGTCAACAGAGGCCATACTCCAACATGCGGCGGATGTGGGAAGAGAGTGCAGTTGACTGGTCAAGGAGCATCAATAGGGCTTTGTCTGAAGGCAGGAGTCGCAGGTGCTAGTGTAGGTCCCTATGTAATGCAACATCTGCAGCCACCAATAGTTCCAAGAGACTAGCTCCAACGTCTTCCAGCAGCCAAAGTGTCTGGCAATGCAGGAGTTGTAGTGCTGTTTGACAAAATGCATTTCCAGAGCTCTAGGTTGTTTGGCACATAGATATGTCCCTAGAAGGTAAGAAGTCTGTTCTGCAGGCCCTACTTGTCAGTGCATATGGATTTTGCATTGGAGAAGCGTCCCAAGCTTAGCGCCAACATGGCCTTTGCAACCGAGTCTTCCTGCATTCTCTCTCATTTACCTTGGTGGATGTTCTGGAGTATGTTGACCTTGTTTTTCTGAACCACCACCTCTTTGAGCGTGCAAATAGGAAATAGTTCCAGGCACAGAAGGGTGATGTTGTTGTTGTCTCCTGCATCGGAATTATAGTTGACATGCTGAGAAAGGGTGTTGGGCTTTCCTATGCTTTGACCAGGCTTATAGTGCAGCATAAGATCAAAGTTGGCAAGGTACAGAGACCACTGGGCCTATCAATAGTTGAGCTTTTTGGCCATCTGAAAGTATTCCAGGTTCTTGTGGTCTGTCCAGACTTTGAACTTATGCTGGACCCTCTCCAGAAAGTGGAGCCACTCTTCCAGTGACTGGATGATTGCAAGCATCTCCTTATCATGGATCTTATAGTTCTGCTCCATGGCATTGAGGCTTTTAGAGTAGAAGGCAACAAGGTGCCACTTACTGTTCTTTGAAGACTGCTGAGAGAGGACTGTACTAATAGCAAAGTTAGAGCTATCTGCCTTGACTTGGAAGGGCTGATCATTGTTGGAGAAGAGCAAAACGGTAATGGTGCACTTCAAAGCATCAAAGGCTTGCTGTTCTATGTCTCCCTAAACCCAGGCCATGTCTTTCCCAATAAGGTCAAAGAGGGAGTGAGCATAGTAGAAGTCCTGAATGAACTGCTAGTAAAAGTTAGTGAACCTCAGGAAAACCTATACTTCTTGCTCTGGGGCTCTGGCCACTGCATAACACTGGCCACTTTCACTGAGTCCATCTCTGCCATGCCATAGGAGATAATGAGTCCAAGGTATTCAATGCAAGTATGCTCAAACTCATACTTCTCCGGCTTGAGGTAGAGCTGATATTGGTGAAGATGGTCTAGGACGACTCATATGATCCAATAATGTTCTTTTAATGTTTTTGTGTAGATGTGGATGTTGTCAAGATACATGCAAATTATGCTATTGACTATGAGGTCTCAGAATATGTTGTTCATCATAGTCTAGAAGGTAGCAAGGCTGTTAGTGAGTTCAAAGAACATCACAAGAAGTTCAAACAGCCCATGGTTGGTCCAGAACGCTGCCTTCTATTCATCTCCCTCCTGGATGCATACGTTGTTGTAGCTTTAGCAGATATCCAACTTAGTGAAGTAGTGTGCACTCTAGAGATTGTTGATTAGTTTCAAGATGAGGAGGAGCAGGTAGCAGTTCTTAACAGTCATTGCATTGAGTACGTGATAGTTCTGGACCAACTAAAGGAAGCCATCATTTTTTTTGATGAAAAACACCGATGAAACCATTGGAGACTTCAAGGGGTAGATTTGTCTGGACTCCAGATACTTCTGAAAGAATGCATTGAGTTCATCCTGCTCTTTGAGTGCAAGCAGGTAAACCTAGCAGTTGGCTGGCTTCAAATCTGGTAGGATTTTGATGGCATGGTTCCACTGCTTGTGTTCTGAGAAAGAGTCAAACAAGGCTTTGAAAAAAACGTCCTCGAAGTTGTACAAGTAAATAAGGACTGCATCTCAGAAGGCCCTCAGAGGGGCATTTGCTGCAAAGGCTTGAACCAACTGCTGGGAGGTAGTTTGGCTGGCTCAGATCTTCTCTATAGCTAGTGGAAGTTGTAGTGTGGTAGCATAGATGCAGTCTTTTATCTCAATGACTTTGTCTAGAAGCTCTGGGTCTAATGTGGGTAGGAATTCTCTCTTGCATCCCTCTTCCTGGCCAGGGTCCCCTCTGCTATGTCTGTCATCTTTGTAGAGGGCCTTCTTATGAAGGAATGCTAGAAGTGGAGGATTCAGCAAGTCAAGATCTGCAAATAGGAAGTATCCCACCTAATATGCCTGGATAGCTGCATATTCCTGCATTGCAGTGCATCACTTCTTCTTTACTTTGTTTGCATAGGTAGCGCAACATCAGAGACACCAACTCATGCTAATTTCTTCTGAGGTCCAGTCAATCTCTGGGTTGTGCTTTTGGAGCCAGGAAAATCCCAGAATCATCTTCTGTTTGCTAATGCTTGTGACTATGAAGGTAGTATGCTCTGCATGGAACTTGTAGCACAGAACAAGGTCCACCATAGACTTGATGGATTTTGTTACAAGTACTGTTAATATTGTACACCAAGATGGAGGATAAGAGAAGCCAAGTAGTGAGTTAGTGCTGCTTCATGTAGTTAGTGTCCACAAAGAGTCCAGTTGCTCCAGAATCTAGGAAGGCGACTATGCTCTAGATCTGCTGCATATTTGTGTTTTTGATTTTCACATTCATCTAGAGCAAGTTTGGCAACAGGAAGAATGCTATGACGTAGCAGCAAGAGAGACGGTGCTCCTAGGCAGGAGTGCATGCCTAGAGAAGAATTGAAGAGGGCTTAGGAGAGTCATTGAATATGTCAGGAGTAGTGCTTATGATTGAGAGTACTGAGTTGTTGACAGAAGTTGTATTAATCTCTTTTATCAACAGACATGCAAACCAATTAGTGTAAGGGCAACCTTCGGAGGTTGCAGCTAAGTCATACAACTGGCAGAGAGAAATCCAAAGTTTATTAGACAGTACATACAATAGGAAAGATAACTAATCACTTAGCAGAGAAAAATCCAAAGAGAACAAGTTTAAGGATCTTTTTGCCATGGCGCAGTGCATCAGTGCAGGTGGTAGAGGCATGAGAATGACTATGCAATACTTCCTAGAAGGTGCGGAAGCGTCCTGAAGATCTCCAGAGATCTCTAAAAAACTCTGGAGTTTCAAAAATGAAAGTCCTTTGACAACTACCCTTTACACCTCCAATAGTATTACCCTGCCTCTGTGCTATATATGTCAGGTTTCGCTGACCATGGAGGCTCAGTCTATTGGGCAAGGCCCTTACAAGAAGATGCAATAGCTTTGATGTACAATTCTGGGACCTACAAGGGCTCTGAAGATGAAACACTGCTCTGAGACAGGCCTGGGTGTTTAAAGGATCTTCAAAGCAAGCCACAAGATGTAAAGTGAGTGTGGGAGAATTCTGAGTAAGTCTGGAGGCAATGTTGATTAGAAGAAGTGAGGCAAGGAAGATTACGGGCTCTGCAATTTGAGCCGAGCAAGTGAGACAAAATTAAATAAAGTTGAACTGGAGTTTAGAGAGATACAAAAGATAGACTGAAGTGCAGTTAGAAACAAGGCCAGGACTGAAGAAGGTCTCAGCGCAGCTCCAGGACTTTATACAAGTTGGTAGGTGTCAGTTCTAATCAATAGTGGCACTTGAAGTATCAGTTGCAATCAGGTGGCAGCGGCGTCAAGGACTTCTGGAGATGGTGATGCATGAAGGAGGCGGCATGATGGCCAGGTGATGTGTGTGATAGCATGATTGCTGGAGAGGGCCGGCAATGTCCAAGAAGAGTTGGTGATGTCTGAAGGGCTTATGTGACTTCTTGGGAATGCTTGGTGATGGCCAAAATGATTGACGGTGGCATTAGTAATGGTTGTGAGAATGAGATCACTGGCAAAGATTGGTCCAGGGCTGTGGAGCTAGTGGGAGTCACTTTACAAGACCTTTGGGGGTGGTTTTGAGGTTTGAAACTAGCTGCGGAGTTAGTGGGTTGTGACAGTATGCAAATTGATACTAGCAGGTGGACACTCATGGATACCTGTTTGAACCTTTGATTAGCCAGGGCCTGACCTTTGATTGACATGCCCAGACCCTCTACTATACACTGGACTCTGATTTGCAGCTTTACTTAGAAAAACGCCCAAGCACTTCACAAGCACACTGGAATGCCTGAATCCTTACAAGTGCAGGTCTGTTTGTGCCTGGAGTTAGTATAGAGTACACTCCAGAGACTAACCACCTTTCACATGCCCCTGCATATCTTTGCCCTCTTTGGTGGAGAGATGTTGCAGTTCTAGCTGTACCAACTCTCTCCTTCTTTCTCAGGCAAAGCAATACATCTGAAGCAGGTAAAGAGCTGTTGTTATGACAATAAGAGCAAGTGGCAGACTATGCACAATAGAGGAATAAGATCCTGAATTTGTTCTGCATCTTGAGTGCAGAACTCATCCAAAAGACTCAGACTCTATTTAGAAGTCTCAAGCTATCAGAGACAGAGAGTAATGCAGAAGATTGCATGGACTGTCTGTTGGAACTTCAGAGGCACTATGCTTAGAAAACTCTACTAGCATGAAAGCATAATTGACTGCATGATGATTCTGAGGAGCTAGCCCTATTTATTGAGAAGATCCATGTATCTGCCTTGCCAGGACAATTTAAAGACCCCAGAGATGCGGCGTACTTGTTTCATGTCCAACACAATCCTTCAGCTGCAAGAGCCCCTCAAAACAGAAACTCTCTTCCAGGAGTAGAGTAGCAACACCATCAAAACCTTAATACTGCATCCACTCTGCTCCGTAACCTCAATCCTGAAGAAAGACTCTTTGAACAACTCGTTGCTTGCATAGTCAGTCTTTCAGCATGGCTCCAGACTAACTCGGTGCCCAGTGCTAGCGCTTTTTGAACTTGGGAACAGTTTATAGCCCTCATCACCTTGCAAAGGGCAATCGAAAGACCTTAAGAGAACAACAACAGAGTTGGCTCCACCAACACTCTTTGCTATGTTGACTCTTAGGACACTAACACTGGTCCTCAGACTGTTCTTCCAAAAAGCTAACCTCAATTGAAAACAAAACGGAGCATGAACTCCGTTCACACTTCAACCAAGACAAAAATTGCACTCCTCCTTCCACTAGGCCCTCCATGTTTCCCTCACCTCTCATCATCCTTCCTCCTGCCAACTCCTTACTTGGAGGACTAGAACATGGATAAGGACTTTCCGGTGGACCGCCTGGTGGCCCTCTTTGTCCTCTTAAACTCCCAGAGCCTCCCTTCAATTCAAGAGGGGAGCACTGCTAAGTAAAAAGCTTCAACCACTCCTTGGTTTCCTTCTACCACCCTCTGCTTGGATGCCAGGATCTTCTTTCATAGGTGGAAGACCTTTCAGAGGATTCTAAGGAGGTCTTTTTAAAGAAAGTCCATCAAGCAAGGGACTCTCTGGCTCTTTTAGAGATTGGAAACCAGCAGTGCATTCCTGCTGCAAAATGCCTCTGGCAACCACTACTATTATTATTACAATGCTGGTGGCCTTACACAGAACAATAACAATCAGAGTGCTGAAGTATACAATGTCTTTGCTCAAGAAGAACAGCTGAATATCCAAAAGCTGAAGATGTTTAGTAGTTGTAACTTCCAAAAATGGCATATTTTCCTCATGCAGTACCTCAATACCTTTCAAAACAAGGCACACATGTATGTTAGCAACCAGGCCCAAGTAGTGTTTGCCTCCTTGTACTTACAAAGCATTGCTCTCAACCACTATACTACTGTTCTTCACTACAATCCCCATCACCCCTTATTCTCTAACTAGCAAGCATTCATACAAGAGTTCTTGGAAAAGTTTGGCATATATAACACTATTGCCAAAGCCAAGAGGAACCTGATAACCTTAAAAATGTTCTTTGATGAACAATTCATCGCCTTCATTGTTCAATTTTAGAAGGAGGCCTACAAAACAAGCTGGAACTACAACATCCTGTTCCAACTCTATAGCATCTTGCCAAAACGCATCTATAGCATCCTCCACATCACATTAAAGTAGCCTATCTACGAAGGCCTCAAAACCTTTGTCACAATCAGTGTCATTGAGAAAACCAGACTATCCTGTTAAATGCCTGCTGCCTCAAAAAAGTGTCAGCTACATTAGGAGTTTCTAAATGGCCACGTCCCTTGTTCCTCTGTGCCCCTACTGAAAAGCCCCTCGTTTGCCAGAGCAATGCCCCTTTAGCTATGAGAGTCAACACTGAGGACTACAGCTCTTGCCTCATGCCCTGTCCAATAGTCCATCTGCAAGCTATAGAGCTAGAGAAACAGGCTAATAAATCTCCAAACGCTAACACCAAGCAGGGCAACAATCCAACTAACAACCTGGATAGCAAGGAATACTTCAATGCCAATTAAGCTCACAACACAAATTGCTCTTGAATTGCTGTGCCCAAGGCAATGAAGAAGTTCAGGAGGAGCAAAGAGCTCTGCTTGCTCTGTAAAAAACTCAAACACTTTGTCCAAGAGTGCCCTAAGCATAGTGCTCTTGGCTGTGTCATCTGAGTCATTGATGGCAATGAATACAAGTTCCAGTATGCAGAAAATGAGACTGCAACTTAACGGACCCTGAAGACATGCTAAGCTGTGAAATTGACATCAATGTCTTTTTAGCCCCAGTTATACTTGATTCTGACACCTGTCAATAGTGGTGCCACTAATAATTTCATTGACGAATCCTAGGCTCACCAAGCCTCACTTCTTTTTATCCACCTTCCCACTCTAATTGGTCTTTGCTTTTTCAACAGAAAAACCTCCTTTATTGGAAGCATAACCCACTACTCATTTGTGCCCCTCACCGATAGCACGACACAAGAGCTTAGATTACTTGCTACAAAACTTCACCAGTCAGCATTGCTTGTTCTTAGGCTTTTATGGCTCTATTTTACCAATCCAAAAATTAGTTGGCACTCTCTATCCATGAGTCTCAGCCAAGACGCAAGCTCTGAGCCCTTTCCTTCCACCATCTTCATCTATCTTCCCCTCTTCTAATTTTCTGTGACCTTGAACAAAGTTAAGCATTGTGAGGAAATCTTTCTGTTGGTATTGAGCTTTTTAGACCACCAATTTATTTCAATCTCAAAAATTTATCCATCTAAAACTATTTGCACACTTGAATGTTTCATCAACCAGATACTCTGGAAGCTGAAAAAAAGGAGTAAAAAGTTTTGAGCAGTCATAATCAAATGTATATGGAGCCTGAAAGATGAGCCATATAATGGTGGGTTTTTTACTTTTGTCATTCTTCTATTGAGGTAACGGGTTTTATTCTCTTACCTACTCACACAAGTATTGAAAAAAGAAAATCAACACTTTTTTTCCCTCCTTTTTTAATTTAATCTCTTTTTTCACAAAAACATGTACTGGATGTAAAAGTTTACTTCTTGTTTCTTCATCTATTTATATTGTAATACTATATTAAACGCATCCTAGTTTTGCTCAGCTATCTTCAATTGCTTGCATGCTAGTTACCTTTCTAATCAGTACTTGTTATGTGGTCAAATGGTGGAATCCACATGCATCTGTGCACTGATCTGACAAGGACACCTTTCTTTTTGTGCCATTGTTCTCATTCTTTATAATACTGTCTTTGTCCATGCCTTATTTGTTTGCATAGGATCAAAAGTAGTTGTTCTACTTGTCTTGCAGTATGAAATCTAACTCTTTTGCAACTTTCTAATCTTTAAAGATGTATCCATCTACATGCTTCATGAGAACTGCCAATTGTTAGATTAATCATTCCTCAATTCTACAATATCTTTTATCATCCTTTTTTGCATCTATATACGAAACCTCAAATGGTTCCCTCACTCAGGTAAAAGCTTGATGCTGGATTGCCACCAATGTTCTGTAGGTAGACCAAGCTGAACCAATTTGCAAACACCAATTGACATTTCTAATTACATCAACAAATAATGAATTCCATTTCCAATTATTTGAAAAGGATTTTGATGCCATGTTGTGATACATCAATAGCAGCCAAGCATGATGGACTAATATTGATGCAAAGATGTTCCCATATGCGATTTCTCCAGTGTAGCACAAGTCGCCTTGGATGAATTGGTGATTTCCAAAATACTATGCAAGCAATTGTTGAGTTCAGCTTTGGTTTTTAATTGCAGATTTCATGGTCTTGGCATCTTTGTCTGCAAGGTAATACAATGCACCAGGGTGCTAAATAGTTCAAAGTATGTGAACAAGTAAAAAATTTTCAATGCACTCTTTAACATGAGAACATCTGGCAAGTGTGTAGTGTCTTGGTTTTTTCTGTGTTAATTAATGTCAGTATTCACTTAATTATGTTAAATGGTTTTCACAGAAGGAGAGTTCAATAAAGTCCAAAATCCATGATGTTAAAAGGCACATCAGTAATTTATTAGTAATTTATTGTTTGTGAGCCGCTTTTTCATGTTGGTCACAATGGACCTCTGCACAAAATCATGAAAAATTCCCACAACTGTGTCTGGTATAGTGGTTGTGCAAATGAATTGGCCACCAATGCACAGTGAAGGCACAGGCGTCACTATTGCATGGGGTAAATTGGGCCATATTATTCTTCATGGACTGTCAGTGAATTTAACAATGTTATTTAGTGCTTGACTTACAATGTAGTCCTAAGTATCAACACTGATTGTACCATGTTCCATTGCTTTGTGTTTGACAACACAGAGACATAGTTGTCATTGAAAAGATTGATGCTTGCAAAATCCCAAAATTTAGTGCATTTAAGCATAGCTATATACCATAACTTGCACCCAGATTTGACTTGGACAAAGGTTTTAAAACCATCAGAGTTCATATGCTAATAATGTGTTGTCGCTCCGGTTGATGCCAGGGTTCAGTGCATATCTCCAACAGGATAATTTTCATCTTCATTGCAAAATGAGTAGCTTTGTGCTTGGTTCCATGCAGCCACATCCAAAGAGTAAAGGAGATTTAGAAAATTATCTTGAGACACTGGTAGTGCAAGGCAGTTTAATGCCTTCAGCGGTGTGGATTCCATGGATTTAAACAAGTCTTGAAAAGTTCCTATCTTCATTTTCCTCAGACCAAAGATTGTTCCATCTGCATAGCATTCAGTATAACTGAAAATTCAAGCCAACCATACTTTTACTCTGTATCATTGTTGGTGCATCTAATGGATAGATTCCTTTTCAAGTATTTCATGATTGTCTTGGAGTATCTGTTTTGAAACACAGCACTCTCTAGAATTTTGACAAACTTCATATTATTCATACTCTTTTCTATGGTTTCCTCCATTGATGTGAATTATATCATGTCTTTTTTAAGCTGAGGAAATGTGGATGTGTCAATAAATCAAGTGCAGAAGACTCCAATGGGGTCTTACATAAAACCATGGTTGATAAATGAATGATTTGGTTGAACCATTCACAGAAGTTATTGGAAACTCATACATTTTCTTATCTTGCCAGGGTAAATGCATGACTGCAAGTGATAGTTTCCTCTTCATGTCTGGCTCCAGGTCCTGTGGTAAGTTTTTTTGGAGAGCTTTTGTCTAAGAATCTTTTTTAATACTCATGGTATTGTCATTGGTCAAGTCTATGCCAACTTTCTTCTACTTCTAGCAGAGCACACATGACTTTTTCTTGTTTTCTGCATGCTCTTTTCATCTAACTTGTAGAGTCTGTGACTCTGCCGTCTTCCGTTGTTCTCATTATGACCATTTGACTTTTCTTCATCTTCTTTGCATGCTAGGCACTCTTCATGGATTTCAACTCATTTTTTCTGCAATTAAGTCATCTGATTTTGCCCTGTGTTTCAAAAACAAAGTTAGACTTTTCCAAAAAAAGTTGATTTTGTCTTAACAAACCTATGTTCAAGCTTTTCATGCATTGCTTTTGCATTTCACTCAACTTCTAGCATTTGACCTTCTTCTTTCTTTTGGACTATTGCATTCTTGTTTCGGTGATAAATTGGCACTTTCAAATTGATTGCCTGTCTTTTTTTTTTACACCACTGTCTAGCATTGGTAGTGATTTAGCTAGAAACTGATCACAGTGGCATAAGGACAATGTGCCATTTTCTGTGGATCTACTCTCTTCCCCATGTCTTGAGGGATGCAGATGGAGATTTAGAAAGAGATTTGGACCATGACATAGGCCTCCCAGTTTGTACAGGGTTTGCAAGTAGTGAAAGTTGAATTTTTCTATAGGAACAAAACTCTAGAACTCAAAGATTTTAATGCCTGTCAATGGTGGAAATAGACCTTCACAAACTTGGGCTCTCTATGCCTTTTTGTGCAGTTTCAATAAATGAGCTTGACATTTCTACTTCTACTTCAGCATAGCAATGTATAGAACTTGTGTATTTTTTGCTTACTTTCAGGACATCGCACTTTAAATATATTCAACCAAAGCTCTGATGCTTGTACAGCATATTTTTGCAGCCTTGGGATTGCACATGCTAATTTGTCCATGAAATTGGCTCCAGTGGCAGTCTTAAATAATATTCTCCAAATCTTGTGTTTGGCTTCACACAATATTGTAGGCCTAGCTACTGCACCTAATGAGGCCCATGCCTATGTTTCATAGGTAAAAATGAGCGTTTTAACAAGGATTTCACTTGCCTCCATCAAAAAGTCTCGACTGGCAATTTCTAAAAAACTTTGCAGGAGTAATAGTAGTATTGGAGACACAGTTAACACTTGATTGAATTGGTTATGAAAATGCACATTTTGTTTGAATGTTATAAAATGTTCTGCAATTCTTGCTATGGCTGTTTGGTTGATGCTGTGGAAATAAAAAAAGTGAAGATTAATAAGTGCACTACAAATACACATAGTTCACGATGATTCTACTCTTGAATTAATAGCCTCCTCACTTCTTTGATTTCCATCAATATGTTATAGTGACTCTATCATATTGCATTAGTGTTTGCTGCTCAACTTTGACATGTTTTACTTTGAGCAATAATTCAATATAGAGCAATGCAATGATTAAGTTGATGAATATGTTTAGAACTGCTTTCTTACCTTGTCTGTTAAAAAGTTCAGTGAATAGGAAAACTAGATGATCTTCAGAAGCCATAACAATGTTGGTCTTGAGTCCTTGGAAAGCGTTGTGGACATTTTGCAAGTAGTTTGTTAGCCCTTCAACAAATTCTTTCAAAGTGCCTTGTAATTTGTTTAACAACAACAAAGACTACATTCAGAATTGTTAAGACCACTCATGAGAAAAATGATGTCATTTCTACTGCTTTGAGATGAAAAGCTACATTTGCTAAGCCTTGCCAAGTTGTCGGACTTAAACACTCTTCCAACATTATGATATACACATCGAGTAGATGGTATAATTTAATTACTTTAAACCGTGCCTCCTTCACATGCTTCACCTTAATAGTGTTCATTTTGTCACTCAACATGTCTGCATGAAATATTGCAAATACATTTTCATACATTGGAGGGATGTTTCTTTCATTCTTCTTCATTCAAATAAACAGCCAGGTTCTGAGTATTTCTGTTAAAGAAAAAAAGTATTCCCAATTGCCCACTTACACAGAGTTCTGTGTTCTTGGTAAATTGTGGCGCTAGCTTGCAGTAATTTGTTAGGATGGTAGTAAACCAACAAAACTTGCAGAACTTTTTATTCTCCACTTGAATTTTAGCTGTAAAATCTCTGAGTGCCATGGTATTGCATCTGATTATATCATCCTCCATGTTTCTTCTCATGCTTGGATGTTGGGTAAGGCTGACTATGAGTTGAAACATCTAAGTATCAAGTTAATGACAGAGGTCCTAAATTGTTATGGCCACACAATATTCAGCCGTCATGTCAAAGGACATGAACAAGCATCTTTTATGACTAATGTGGCTAAAGATAACACAAATAAGCAATGCCACACCACCTACTTGCCATGGGCTGCTAGTTTATTTCAAGTGGAGCTCTAAAAAGTATTATTATTCTGTATTACTTCTTTGCCATGTAATATCTATATCATGTATATATAGTCAATGTTTGCCTCATGTAAGCATGTCAAACTTATCAACACCTCTGTTTCTTGATTGTAGATCTTGTACAGTACTACCGTAATTGTGTAGACTTTAGGAGTGAATTGTTTTTTATTCATTGTACTTTGCCAAGAATCACTTCCTGGCTTGCATATATTTTTTTCATGACCTGCATCAGATTTGTCTAGTGAATATTTGGGGTGCTTGTGTACCTTAGAAAATTGAGTTGGATTAGCTCCTTGGACATCCATGTTTAATTCCTTTGTCAAGATAGCACAGAATAACTTATTCAAATGTGCTAACTTTACTTAGATTATTGTAAAACATTGTGAAGGAAAATCTACTGTGGCTGCATGGTACAACCACTTATACATACATCTACACTCACTTGTATGGCTTGGAAAGATATAATACATGTTTTTTCTCCAGTGTGATAGTATTCACACTTCACCGTACTTTTGGAAGGCCTCATGTTCCACTGCACCCATGCAACCATGGTAGCATACTCTGTATTCATATACTTCTGCATTGTTGACTTTGCCTGGCATATCACATAGTACCAGCAACCCGTTATTGGCATCATATGATATAAATCCTACTTCTCCATCCATAGATGCTTAACAGAGTGAGCCTCTTGGCTATTGGCTTATATCTCTATGTCACACCTAACAAGAAGTATTGATTCAAGCACTTTGCCAACAGAATGATTCTTGAGTCTAAAGTAAAGTGCTTAACATCAAACTTTTGGGTGGTATTTCATTTACCCGCAGGCTTGTGCAATAGTGAACTGTAATGTAACCACCTCAGCTTCATTTTTGAAGGCACGCTGCCAATAGCTCATCTCACACAACTCTTCCTCTTTATAATCATTAATACTATAAGGCATATGGCACACTTTACTAACAGTGGTGGCGTAATACCATCTTATAGTTCTCAACAATGCACTTAAATTATTTAATGCTGCCAATTTTGATGCAAGGATATTGTAATAGCATTCTTAACAGCACATTTGAATGCTCAATGGATCAGTGGGTCTGAGAAGCTGCAAAGAAATTTTCTGCCTGATTTGAACTTCAATCGGTGCTTTACACATTAGAAGATCATTGTCAATGAGTGGCTAAATGGTCTGCCATTGCTCCATCTTCTTAAATTATTCATTGCCATTTCAGAGGAAATAAGACCATGTGTCGTTTGTCCACCAATCAATGGCCAGAACAGAATGCCTTGCTAAATGGTTCACAGAGTTAACTGCAGACCTATGAACTTTCATGGTAATCCAAATGCCAGGTGAATCTATCAGTAATAATGGCATGACTTTTTATTATATTATAGATGTAGCAATTTGCATTGAATTTTTCTGACTGTGTCTCCTTCTCCTGAGAACGATTCAACTTTTCATGCAAAACAGTTCTGAAAAGCAGATGCCCAGAGATCACCAATATCCTTTTTGTTTACCCAAAGAAAAAAAAATGGCAAACCTCATTTTCACTATGCAGAGACAGCCCAAAGTAGAGCAAATTGCTCAACTTCTTACATGTCCCTTCATATATCAGATGGTCAACCAGCAGTACAGTTTCTTCTTTAAAATTAAGAGATCCTCTGACTTGTTTTAGGTCACCTGATTAGTGGTCACTTTATCACCAACAAATCTCAAACACTCTCTTTGTTTTTATTATGCAGGGGCAAAAACCAAGCATCGATCTAATTTGCATTCAAAGACATTCAAAGAATGAGCATGAATGATTGATTGCTAATAATTTTGCAGCTGCTCAATTTTTTCACAAAATGGTTATGCTCTTTATTAAACATATTCTAAGAGTTGACACTAATCACTCTGGAGTTTTTGATAATACTTCTGGAACATTGGATGACGTTAAAGCCAAATTTCCTTCAAAGTCAACGGACAACTCAGCATGCTCTGTAAAGAAGGAAGATAATAACAACAATGAATTTAATTATTGCAATCCTACTAAGATTTTTTTGCTTATACCACCTTTGTTCTGTGCAGGCTCCTTCCATAATGCTTGTGACATGTGAAATAGGTTTTTGGAATGGTATAAAGAGTTTAAGAACACTGTAGTTGATATAGGTGCAAAGTCAAATAGTCATAGCCACTTTGACTTAGCACAAATTGCAAATTCAATAATGCAATTTACACTGTGCTTTCAAGAAGAACATCAGCACAGTGTACTATAATTATTAGACCATTCAATATAAAAAGCATTAAAAAGGGATTAAAAGAACTCTGCAGAAGGAGTTCCGTGAACTAGAGATATTGAACTAAATTACCAGACTTTGCTTCAACAAGGAGCTTTCCTCCTGCATAAGCAGAAACTTTAGAGGGAGTTTATTAAGAAGTTATAGAGAACTCAAAGGAGCCGCCTATTTTTTCAAGAACATATTTGAAGCTTTGAATTGAAAAAAGAACAGAGTTCCCACTACATTACTCTTCATTGGAAGAACACAATGGCAATTGACAGACAGTGATTAGCAAGCCTTGATTTGCAGAGAAGAAATGTATCACAATCCAGAGCATTTATTAAAAGAAACTAATTATTGGTCGACAGTCCTGAAGATAGTAAGAAGAAGAGGCATAAAACCAGACATGACATTACAGAAACAACAAAGAGAGAGGTTGTACCCCAGCACACTTCAATATACAGTCCTGCGTAGAATGCAAATAATTGAAGCCACAGATATGATAGCCTGATAAGTATTCTTTGAAATTTATGGCTTAGTAAATGAAACTTTTAGGCTACTATGTTTGCATACAAAAGTAGTGTCATAGTTCATATGTCTGAGAAATTTCTCCTTGTTGAAACAAGAAAATTGTCGCTGGACAAAGTATGAGACTGGCTGCATTTGAAACTACACTTATTGAATCCAGTTGACTTTTCCATAGAAAGAATGATGGTAGCAGCAAAATCATTTTTATCATTGTTTTCAAACAAATTCACGAGACATAAAATTACCAGATGTCCTTGTTGTTTGGTGTATAGCCCTGAAATACATTACTCACTTTTACCTTCCATGATAATAACCCATTTAAGCACTCAGGAATGCTTGTCACAATTACCCAATGGTTTGCCACAAAGTGCAGCCAATCATGGTACAAATGCTGTGCATAGTGCAATGACTGCAAAACTGTTTTGTATATGCTGAGAACCCAAATTCCAAGGCTATTTATTGGTCATTTGCGTTTCAAATGTGAATTTTATTATTAAAAAAATGCTAAAAATCAGAATGGCTGATGGCTCACAATTGTGGTGCATATGTGGAATACTGTGCAATAATGTTCATTTTACATGCAGGATCATAAATAATAAGGGGTTTGTATGATTCTACAATGGTACACTGGGTACTGCAAGCATTTACGAGGAAAAATTCAGTGACATAAATCCCAAAGTTGGCCCAAACAAGCAAGAATTATTTACCATATTCTACACAACATGTAGTTAAAATTAGTGAACATTTGTGGCTTTGATTCTCCAAGCACATGGTTTCAGCAATCAATTGACAGAGTCATGTGATGACTTTCAATGTCACAGACCAAGTTGAAGGAAAATATTAAGTGACAATTGTGGAGTATTTTATGTTTAAAGAAACTTTTTTATGTTAACATTAATATTTTACTCAGTGATTACTCTAGTCAGCCAGGTAAAGATCAGCAGGTTCTTTGCTGCTAATAATTACGCTGAAGCCACACACCAGAATTTGAATGAACATTTGAAGGAAACACACCACACTTGTGAATAGATAGGTTTTGATCACATTCAGTTTCAAAACCCATTTGCATTATTAGTGCTATATGCATGCTCAGCATCTTCAGTAATTACAAATTCAAGAGCAACTCACTAACACTGCAAAAATATAACCGTTCTTATTCACAATGAGCACAGATTTGCTATATGTACATTGAAGACTAAGACTAAAAATAGGAATCAGAGCAGACACAAAATTTTGACATTTTATTCCAATCAAATACAATAAAGCTGGAATTTGCAATGAGGTATACATCCATGATGCATGCATCTGTTTTGTTTAGAGAATTGTTTAAAGCAGTATAGCTGCTTAATGCAACAGAAAACATGCTTGAAGAAATTGGGAGTGGCATAGGATCAGCCAGTAGAACCATGTCCTTGAGTATATGCATGCTTGGTACATGCTCAGACTGTTGAATTTCTGTGTTATATTTTTTCTGTTGTTTTGCATGTCAGTGTAAGTTTGAACATTGACTGGGGCCACAAAAGCCCTTTTGGCATTGTTTACCTAACTCGTAGTGAACAACTATGGTAAATGCAACAGCTTCAAAGTACAAACTGTTAAGTAGATATCTGTAATTATTCTACACCACAAAGCTGCAGTACAAGGTTAGTTGAGTAAAAAATATAAAGGCCTCACAACTGCAATGGACACTATTCATGAAAACAGATTTCAAGCACTTTGCTCTAGTCCCAGGAGTGATTCTGTTGGCAAAGTGCAAAAAGTCAAGCATTCAAGAAAAATGTGCATTGCAAAGAGAGACAAAAAATATATGAGCTCATCATAGCAACTGTGATGATTAAGTTATGTTCAAGATTTGTAACCACTATATATGTTGCTGATATTTTTTTCCAGTAATTGGAAAGATTAGATCAGTCTTAGTACATGCATTGAAAAGCAAACAATTTGTTGGGCACTGATAGCAGGTTCCAAAAAAAAAAAATTTCATGATTTTCAGCGTTCAATCAGTTACAGAATGTAAGTTGAGATGTTTTTCTCAGGTTTATTTCAGCATATTAAAGGAGATCACTGACATCCTAGGATCTTTTATCTCTTATGCACATGAAATAAGTTGACTAAATTACACAAACTTTGGCTTGTTCAAAAGAAGTTCAGTTTGGATTGGTGGGATTACTAGTAAGCACCCTTGTTTTCTAGCGTTCTTTGCTAATCTATTTGCCTCTAAGTCTTCGAAACTTATAGGATTTCTTGAAGTATTGCATAGAGTAATAGGAGCACCATGCATCCTTAGCTTGCTTACAGTCATGGACAAGCAAAATCCTCCAATTTTTATATCTTGGGAAGTATAGAATCAGACTTAGAATGTTAAAAGATGCCTAAAACCACATCTCTCAAGTTTTTCTCATGAAAGATTTGGGTATGGCTAAAATTTTGGTCATTTTTATACATCTTTTGAAGCAGAGACCAGGGCCTCCAAGTGCATCAAAGCAGCTCTTGAAATGGTACGACCCTTGCTTGTACTTTCACACAGTTGATGCAGCAGCTCTTCTTGTCAATCAGTCAATATGCATGCAACAAACACCAAGATTGGTTTGCAGATGACATCAGTGGACATACATCAAGTGCCTCAAAAGCAGTTTGCTTTCAACTCTCAAAGAGAAACTTGAGTTTCAGAGCATGTAGATTGTAAAAGCCACTGATATTGCAGCTGGCTATTTATTAGTTTTTGATCACGATGAGGCTTGGGCATTGATACATAATGATTAAAAAGGATCTGGATCAATTAGTGGGCTGTTGTTTGTGATTTGCAAAGCAGAGCCACAACAAGACTAAATAACAAGATTTATTAAAATGTAATTGGTATGTTTGACATACCTGAATAACAAGAGGAAAAGTAAGGAAAGTGCTTTACATATATCTTCATTCAATCATAGCAATTAGACAATTTCTTTGTCACAATTTATAGGCCAACAGTCAAAGAGCTCACCCTGATAAGTGTCTATGAATGGGAAGTGGGATCATCACATGATGCCAACAACAGGTTGCTGGTACTACATAACATGCTTAGCAAAGCAAATTTAGTTCAACCTCTTGTTGAATGTTTGTCAGGGTCACAGTCAGCTTGATAAAAAGAGTCCATTGCCATTTTCATGAATTTTAAGGTTTCTTTCAAGAGTACGCTCAAAACTTTGCAAGTCATATGACCTCCTCACCTGTTTCAGTCAAATTGGCTCATTGAATCCAGTTCATTCAAGCCTTATAACAATGGCTATGCACTCAGAATTTATAGAATATCACAGACAGATCATAGAAAATTCATAAAAAATTTGATCCTTGCTTGTTCATGATTGTACAATAGAACACAGTAGTTCTGCATCTTTTACTCTTACATAGCCTAGGTACTCTTTTACATTAAAGTTTTTTGTGAGTATCACTTCTTTTGATTGTATGTTGATCAGCAGCAGTTGCTGTATTCCACTTTGTAAATATGCATGGAAAATATAAAGAGAACAACTTATGATGACTTTGGATTGCCAGTTGAAATGATGTTTTGTGGTCACTCTTCTGACAATGGAATGTTGCACAATAATATTTTGAGCTTTCCAATGGCAAGCCTCCCTAGAATAAGCATAAGTAAATACTTTGTCTATATAGTCTTCTAGGGACTGAAAATTGACATAGAAAGCAGTGGTAAGGTGGTTGGACAAATCAAATCCTTTGAAGGTGAGGTGAGTTGCCAATAGATCATGATGGACATAGGAACTAAAACATTGTGCCAGTATTGCCCAAGGGTACTGAAGCACAGAAAAAGCATACCAGAATAGAAGATTTGTTACTTGGGCCTTCACCAATACATCAAAGTATCACTCAAAAACAAATCTAAGCCTCAGTTCAGTGAGAAAGTGCATTTGTGTACTGCCAGCTAAAGACTGAGATGTGCAAGAGCACCAAAGAAGGATGAGTGCGAGTAAAGATGACATGAAGACAAAGTTAGACAGTGAAAAGGTAGTTGGGAAGAGATAAAGTGTTGAATATAAAAAATGCTTAAACAGTTGAAGCAAAGTAAAAAATATATTGTTCAAATACTAAAATATATACAACCAAAAGTAGATAAATTAATTACATGAGATTGAAGGCCTCAGGAGAAGTCTGCACAGAAAGAGAAAAACTTGTTGTGCTAAAAAAGGCCACTGAAATCCCAAGTGCCTTAGTCCAAATCCATGAAACCTGACTCTAGTTGTATCCAATATGACAAAAATGAGTTGCTTGTCATAGACCTAACTGGACCATGAGCACTCCAACTTAGGATGGCTATTTGTATGCACTCTTGGCAGTTGAAGCCAGTTGTTGTCTTCCTGTTGGCAGATTACTCAAGTCCAAAGAGTAAGTTGGCAACATGGTTTGCAACATAGTTGCTTAGTTTGAAAAACAAGGTAGTCAACTAGTAAAAGCAATCAGAATGGAAATGAATCCATGAACTCAGCTATAAACAAGTTCTGTACTTTCAATAGAATAAAGCACAAAACCACCAACCCTTACAGACCAGAGCAAAATGGTGTTGCTGAGGGATTTATAGCAGTCATTATGGAAATGACTAGGAGCATGCTTCACAGTGTGAAAGTCAACCTGCAATACTGGGGCAAAGCTTTTCTATATGCAGTGTACATTTGTTCTCTGACTCCTACATCCACATGGCAAGATCAAATCCCCATTACCAAATGGAGCAGAGACAACTCTTATCTCAGTTACTAGAATGGGTCCATCCATGTGCTCAAGGAGGTATGTCAAAATAAGCTGGAATCTTGAGCTGTTTGTGTTCAAATGTTGAGTTGGTGGACCAATGCTAAAGGATATTGGCTTGAAGATGAAAACAGAAAGCTTATTACTTCCTGAGATGTTCAATTCTTATTGATTTGGTGATTTACCCCTGAGACCAATTCACCACAACAAATAACCATTCCAGCACATGCCTCTGAATCAGATTCTGATAGCCAAGCTAAAGAACTGCACTCTATCAGCCAGGAAACCAAATACACCACACCAGATGAAGACTCACAGGATCTAAGCAAGCTCCTTCTACACATGAAAAACATCTTCTTGCAAGATATCAACAGGACCAAGAAGATGAAAATATCTTGGAACATTCTGCTTTCATAGTAGTCTTGGGCCCATCAATGAACAAAGTGTTAGAATCTTCTAGTTGTATCCTTTACTGCTAGTATAACATAGCATCACACTCAATCATTAATAAGAAGAGGTCATAATGATGCAGAATAAAAGCAAAAGTAAACACTTTCTTCAACAGCTCAAAGACAGTCTAACATCTGGAGTCTCAGTCTCAAGGAGTGTCTTTCTACAGGTGGGTCAGCATTTGGTGATGCCTAAATAATTGTCAATGAACTACTTGTAGAAATTGATGGAACTCAGAAATGCTTGAAGCTTCTTGAGACTCCAGACAAGGCCAGTTGAGGATAAGCCTTGATCTTAGTTAAATTCATGCAGACACTTTCTGAACATATACAATGACACCTAAGTATTCAACTTCCATGGTATAAAAGGACCATTTCTTTGGTTTTACATAAGGATTATGCTTCTAGAGACATTTTGAAACCTGCTAGACATTGATACAGTGTCTCATTAATAGGAAACATGATTTTCATGAAAAGTGCAAATAAATATATTGATATGCTTAAAAAGCTGAAAACTGTAAGTAGACATGGCAGTCAGATGGTGCCAAGATAAGGGAATAGTGACAAAATAGTGTTAGCCAAGACTTCTATCAAAAGATTAAATATCCAGAATAAGATTTTGAGACTGTTAGCCAAGGAGTGGCTGTAAAAGAAGCTGTTCTGATCAAGGAATGATTTGCAATCAAAAAAGAACTAAAAATAGCCTTAGCACTAAGTGACCATCAAATGGTGATATCATAGAATGATCTAGTCAGATCAAAGTTATCTTTTAAAACATGCCAAAACAATATCTGCTTCCAATGACAAACACTCACTACAGAAAAGAACAGCCTAGGACACCAGCAAACAGAGAACCATGAACACTAAACTACACA
Source organism: Termitomyces sp. MG148 (assembly GCA_003313785.1). NCBI lineage: Eukaryota > Fungi > Basidiomycota > Agaricomycetes > Agaricales > Lyophyllaceae > Termitomyces > Termitomyces sp. MG148. The sequence goes on from QLOM01006328.1 coordinate 23,450, forward strand.
AGTATAAAATGGAAGGGCATACAAACAAAGAAAAAACAAACCCATGGCATTAAAAGTGAAACCAGTACCAGGACATGTAGCAGAGGATTATCAAAGCAAACAGAATATTATTGGAGACTTTCTAGCCTCAATGCTGGACTTGGACCTGAATCTGCTTCTGATGTGGCTGACAGGCTGTCTGACAGCAAAACAACTGGCACAATTTGTAAAAGACCACAATACAGAATTCTTGTTAAAAGACAAGCTAAGAGTACTTATCAACCTCATGGTTAAGCAGAATCAGACTTTTGCATAGGAAGATACTGAACAAGAAAGTTTCAACCCCACAATGTTCTCACCAATCATCATTTCTATTATTATATCACACATACTGTGGAATGAGAAAAACATTCCAATCCTGCCAAAACTAGAAAAAGAAATTATGGAACTCATACAGATAAAAATCAAGGCCAAGGTATATGAGCCATCAAACTCTTTTTATTGATTACATTGGTTCTGCATCCTCAAGAAGAATGACAAACTACAAATTGTGAACAGCTTGGAACTCCTTAACAGAGTAACCATATGACATTTGAAGGTTTTGCCCTATTTGGATTACATAGCAAAATCATTTGCAAGAAGAATATGTAATGCCACTCTAGATCTCTATGTTGGATATGACAAGTGCTTGATATTTCTAATTTTGTGAGACTTGACAACCTTCCAAACTCCTTTCAGCGTTTGCCAATGAAATAGACAAATTTGGTACTCATCTTTCATGATGACATAGTATTTATTCTGCAACTGGAAATTTCTTTGTTTGTTCTGGTATTCATCAACAACGTCAGAGTTAAGGGCCAGGACTGGAAGCTGATTGATGGGAAGCTCAACACTCATCCTCAAAACCTGAATATATGTTTAGCCTTATGGGAATTTTTCAAGGTATCGAACCAGGTTTTACAACAGATGAAATACTGTGGTGGGATGTTCTCTGGTCACAAATTAGTATTATGCGTGAAACAAATCAAGACTTTAGGACATGTATGTACTCTACAGGAGCAAATTCCAGAAAAAAACTGACTTGGTTTACTAGAGCAATAAGGACCTTGCAGCAACATTTTGGAAGTTTGTGCCTTCTTAAAGTTTATAAGTGTCTTACAAATCTTTGTCAAAAACTTTGCACACCAAGCTCATCATATAGTAAAGCTGATGTGCAAGGACATCCTGTTTGAATTTGGAAAACTACAGATAGCAGCTCAGAAGGATCCGGTCACAGCTTGAAAGACCACCAACTCACTAGTACTTATCAACTACACTTCTGTGGACCTGGTAATCTTAGTAATAGATACATCATACATTGTGGTAGGATTTTCCTTTTGCCAGTGTGCAATAAACAACTAAAAACAAAAGAAATACAATTGGTTTGGCTTAATAACGCTCAACAAATGGAAATCAAGGTACAGTCAACCAAAGCTAGAACTATACAGTTTATTTTGGGCATTACAAAATATGCAGATGTACTATGGAACCTTATTGTTGAAGTTGATGCACGATATATCAAAGGTATATTGTTGCACCTAGATATCTAGCTATCAGCAAGCATGAATTGGTGGATAGTGGTCATCCTCTTGCATTTCAAACTAGTACATGTAAAGAGTGAATTCTACAGCCTTAACAAATTATTTTGAAGACCTAGGTAGCCAGGCAACCCAGAACCAGACAAAAGCAATAACGAAGTTTTCAATGACTGAATAGATTGAATGCATGGATTCCTGCATATTATACAACCACCGGCCTGCGTACTAAAGGAATTGTTGAAAAGGCATCTACTGCCACCTCTAGCCAAATACAAGCCAACTGCACAAAGGCAAAGATGAGCAGTAGCGGTATACAGACTTACCAATGATGGTGATACAACTGACACAAGGACAGAAGTTCAAATAGCAGAAGAGCCCAAGGAATTACAAGATGATGGCACAGACTTAGCATACAACACAGTACTCCAAAGCTTCTGAAGGCCAAGAACTGGTAACGTCTCCCATCTGGTTTAACCATCCCTGTCAACTTTTATCTGGCCCATGCAACTCTTAAACATGACCTTGACCAAGCTTGGGCTATGCTCCAGTCCTACCATGTCTGAGTTGAAGCTGATCATTAGCACTTTCTTGTGGCTCAACAAGCTTTTGCTATCTCTACCCTCCAATTGAAGGCCATTGTCCACTTTGCTGCAAAGTGCTATAGCATTATTCAGTGGCAGGAGCTAAGCACTGTAAGGAGTCAAGCAATAATACAATATGATACAACTATTACTTCCAAACTCCTGGTTCTCATAGCCAAGAATATGTAGATGTAGCAATTTATGATCACTACAATATGATATTGGAGACCCTGTTTATGTGGCATAACAAACTTTGAGCACTACCAAGTCCTCATTAATAAGATTGTGCTCCTAAAGCAATGATGATGCTCAAAAAGTCGCTGTTAAGAGTAAACAGTACTTAGCAGCTGTAGTAATGTATTAGGTGGTCGCTAGTATAAGAAAGTTTTGGGCAAGGTCTTAGAAGCCTAGCCTGTTAAATATAAGTGAAGCTTAATGGAAATTATTGCTTAGCACATGTAAGCCTTGTTGCCCACTATATGTGCAAGATGCTAGAATACTAAAG
>QLOM01006334.1:0-10430 GCA_003313785.1 Termitomyces sp. MG148
ATCCGAAGAGAACAAGTCTAAGGATTCTTCTGCCACGGCGGGGCGCATCAGTGCGGGGGCGGGGGCATGAGAACGACTGTACAACATCTCGGAGAAGTCCGACGACTGCAAGGGAGCGTCCCGGAGACCTCCGGGATGGCCCGAAAAGGAAACGGCCGGAAAAGGAAGTCCGGAGGGTCCCAGAGATCTCCGGGATGGCCGGAAAAGGAAGTCCCCTGACAGCTCCATTGTTTCAGCATTTTCTTGACTTTTTGTATTGTTGGTCTTCATGGATTGCTCTAGTCTATCTTGTTGCTAACCCAGCATCCTAGAATTCTCACTAACTTGCCCTCTTTGGCTATTTTAATGTTTTCCGCTATCTCATTACCCACATCCTCTGGGTGGATCCTTCTTGTGTCTCTCATTCATCTTTTATATATTTCAGGACCTATTGGTATTACTTCTATTTTTTCTATGTCAAATTTTGCTCCTGATGCTCTACACCATTTATCTAGTACTTCTTTTCATTTGTCAAAACCATCCTCTTTTGACAAGAAGATCTGCAAACAGTAGTGTGACTAGCCTCTCTTCCATTCCATTCATTTTGAAACCCTTGATGTCTGAGTTTCTTAGCATTGTGGTTAATGGTTCTATTGCAATGTTGAATAGGAGACAGGATAGCAGATCTCCTTGTCTCACTCCTCTTTTGACTTTGAATGGTTTACTCAGTACCCCATTTATCATCATTGTTGTCTCTGCTGAGTTGTATAGGGCTTTAATAGTTGCTATAAAGTTCTGTGGTAGGTTGTATCTCTCCAGTACTTTCCATAGACAGTTATGACATATCTTGTTGTAGGCTTTTTCTTGGTTGAGTGCCACTATGGCTCCTTCTATTTTTGTTTCCTTAGCAAGGTCATACTATCTTCACCTGGTTATATATGCTCTTTCCTTTTATAAATCCTGCCTGGTTCTCATGTATGAGTCCAGGGATCACTTTTGCTAGTTTATTTTGTAGAGCCCTTGTGAGGATTCTGTAGTCTGTGTTTAGTATTGTTATTAGTCTATAGTTTGCTATCTCCACCTTGTTGTTCTTTTTGTGTAGCAGGCATATCCATCTTTTTGCAAAGTCTGTCCCCCTTTCTATCCCCTCCTTTTCTATGTTTTCAATGATCATCTTTAATGTTTTTACCATGTCAAAGCCTTCTATCCCTTTTTTCTGTTGTTCTGCACTCCTCATCTTTAGTATTTTGTATAGTTCTGCTGGTATACTATCTGGGCCCATGGCTCTATTGTTTTGTTGAGCAGTTATTGCCTTTCCAATTTCTTCTGCTGTGAGTCTCTTCACCAGTTTAGCTTTCTGATACTGTGGTATTCTTGCATTTATGTCCTTTAATGCCTCATCTATATCTCTGTTGTGTTGGTCTCTGTTTTCTGTGATTTCCTCTTTTTGGAAGTCTTCATGGTATTTTCTCATCCATTTGGCCATGTCCTCTGTTTTTGTTGCATATGTCACATTGTTCATTCTTTGTCCATCTTCATTTGTTATCAGTCTTAATCTTCTGATTATATCCCTTGGTTTCTTTTCTCTATTCTGGTTTGACCATTGTCTACAGATTGTTTCTGCATGCTTGTGTATGTTTATATGTGTTATGTTTACACTGTTCTTGTTCTTCTGCATCAGTTTCTGTTTTAGCTCTTCACCTAGTATTCCTGCTGTCATCATCCTTTCCTCCTCAGTTAGTGTTTTGTTATTCAGAGTTAGTTTTATTAATAGTTTCAGTTCTTTTATTCTTTTATCTAGTGGTGCAATCCATGTTTTTGATTGCAACATTGCTGTCCTTACAATCCATTGTTTTAGTTCATGCCACATTTTTTGGATCCCTGGTTGGGTCTCTTCTGGTGCATTTTCTTGTTCCATGTACTCTTTTGTACTTTCCATGGCTTTTTGCATTTCTAGGGCCATTCCTTCTATTTCTTGTAGAAGTTTCCTGTCATTTAGGAGGTGTATAGGCCATGGCCACCTCCCTTTCCCTACAAAGGAATCATTGTAATTTCCTATCGTTACTGTAACCATTTTGTGGTCTGATGGGATTGGGGTTTCCATTATTTCCCAGTCACTTGCATTATCTGCTATGTCTTCTGTTGTATATATTCTGTCAATTCTGGATTCAGATCCTGTTGCTTTTTGCATCAGTGTGTATTCTTTTGTGTGAGGGTGAGTTTCTCTCCATCCATCTTTTACTTGGAAATCTGCTATTGTCCTTACTAGTGGTTCTGTTGCTGTCTTTCTATTTCTGTGGCTTGGCAGCCTGTCAATGGCATCTTTGACTACATTAAAGTTGCCTAGTATAATGTCAGGGTACTGTATTCTTGCTTCTCTACTGGTCCATTTTCTTCTAAGTGTTTCCCAGAAATTACCATTTTTGCTTTGCTCATTTGGGGCATATATATTCAGGATGTGTAAGATTTTATTTGCATGCCATGGTATGCTCAGTTGCATTTCTCTTCCTGGTACTACCTCTTCTGTTTTAATCTCCTTCCAGTTTGTTAGACTTTTGTTTATGGCAAAGGCTCCCTTTGTGTTTGGCTGGTTTGCATCTATTGAATTGTATACTGCTATGTTTTTCAGGGTTTTGTTCAGTTCCTTTGTTTGTTCTTCATTTAAATGAGATTCTTGTATGGATAGTATGCTTATTTTATTTGAGTTCATGAGTCTGCTTATCTTATTCCATTTATGGTTGCTATCATAGATGGTGGTTGCTCCCCTTCCTTGAATGTTAAGTGAGCCAATTTTAATGTTTGCCTTAGTGTTTTTTCTTATTTTTCTCAATGTTTCTTTGGGCCTTGTTCTAGTTCAAGTACATCTGATCTCTGTCTCTTCACGGTCTAATTTGTGCTCATCCTGTTCCTGTTCTATTCTCTCAGTTTTGCTTTTATTCATCTTGTCTTTCTATCCCTCTCAGGTCCCTTATTGGTGTTAAGGTCCTCTCCCAGGTCCTTTCTCTCCACTCTCTCTCCTAGACGTCCACGTTGTTATCAGCCTGGTCCAGGATTGGGTTAAGTCAGGGTGCTCCATTCGAGGTGCTTGGGTAGGATCTTCTCTGACCTTCCAGCCCATCCTTGCTAGTATCCCTTCCTACCTCAGGTGTGCTGGCTCCGTGGCCAGTAGTCCTGCATCCCCTAGTCATATGTTTTTGTGTGGCAATTGCTGTCTAAGGCCCCTGTGCATGATCATCTACAGGGGTATTAATGGGTTATCCAACCCATAGGTGTATAGCCACTTTTGCTATCTCCTATTCTCCATGGCCACGCTGTTTATTCTCTGCTCATCACCTTATTTCCAGTTCAGGTTGAGCTTCAAATAACTTTGTCTCATAACACGCCTCGGTGATGACGCCCAAAAGTCGCTAAGCACTGTCCTGGTAGATGGTAAACTTAGCGCTTCATGAATGAGTAGCATTGGACGGTCGCTGGTGTTTTGAGAGAGTTCCAGGCAGGGTCCCAGAAGCTTAGTCTTTTTAGTGTGATTTGAACTTGGAAAAAGTAACGGGTTGCTTAGCAATCTAAGCCGTAAGCCTGTGAGGCGCTAGGGTGCTAGAAGTTGGCAAGGACTCTAGCAACGTAAATGTTAGCAATGATGTGCCTGTATGGCACCATAGTACAAAGGTTGGTAGTCAAAGCTGGCGAGGTGAAGTCAGCAAGACTGATTCACTTAGCGACTCTGAGAACTTAGAATGCGCTGAAATGTGATCTGAACTGTGGGGTGTACAATTTGATGATGGCTAAGACAAAATATGTACAGTATTTATAGGCACTAGGCTGCCATGTCAATCAAACTAAAAAGTTGCTAATTAATCAATCACAAAATGAAGACAAGTATAATGGAATGTGAAAGTCGCTAAGCAACGGTGTCTGTCAAGTCGGCAAGCTTTAACTTAACATCCTAGCAGTGAAAGAGGCCAAATGCATGGGGACTGTTGCTAAGGCCTGAAACCATCAAGGGGGCTTGTCTTGCGTAGGTCGCTAGGTGTCAGATCAACTGTAAGCATTGCTAAGGCCTGACACCAACACATGGACCTGTCCGGAGCTTTTGAGAAGCACTGCATTTCTATCGGGGACCTGAAGGGGGCCAGGCTGAAGTCAGGTGAGTAGCAGGTAATCATCAAATCATGTGGTCACTAAGCCCTGTGATCCTCCGCATTGTGTCTGGTAGCCTGAGTTTGATCCTTGCTAGCTGTAAAACATAAATTGCTAAAAATAGCACTGGTGCGCTGAGCCCTGCCAGAGTCTTATCATCTCCTCCCAACTGAAAAATTGAGTGTCTTCAGTCAACCTCGATATCACATGTTGTTACATGGTCCATGCACATAATCCCCTATTTTAAAAGGTTTGGCAACCATAATTGGAACTTCATCAAAATCCTCTGTAAGCAGGCAACTTCCCTTCCTACCCCTACCTGCACCAATGTCTTTTGCCCCCGCTGCCATCCATGCTAGTGCTTGCGCACTGTTTTTCATCTTCAAGGCCTTGCTATTCTTGGCATGGCACTTTGGCAATGATGCTGGCGCTTCTCAAGAGTTAGTGGTAGGGGTGATGCGGCTGCTGGAGCAGTGGGAGACCCACAGGTTGTCTGGGGTGACGTGGGATGATAAGGAAACATTGTGGGCGTGGTGTGTTGCTTGGGCTACCAAGCACGAGGGCGCTGCATGGTTAGCGCCATACAAGGCTCTGCTGGTATGTGTTGTTAGCGACTGTATTTTATCTTGTGGCTGACCATTTAGCAACCTCCCCCCTCTGCCATCTCCTCTGTTGGCAATGAGCTGACTGAGATTTTGAGTGGAAGTCCTTCCCATAGTCCTGTTGTTAGCACCCCAGTGGCATCTACTTCTTGGCTGGCGCCTCTTCCCATGGGTCTCAGCCAGCCAGCTGAGGACAACCTTGCTACGGTGGGTTGGGAGCCATGTCATGCTTGCCGTGTACAATGAGTGGCCGCTGGCAACAAGAGCCCTGCACCAGCGGCTCCTAGGCTGGGCTCTACAAGTTCTTTTCCATGCAAGGTACGTGTATTTCTGTCTTAGTTGCTTTGTTGTAGTTGCTAATTGTTATCTTTCCAGTCTTGCAAGTTGGCAAGGGTGGCGCCAACGTATGAGGTGAGTATGATTTCAATTCCTAGTTGTTAGCGACTGATTTTTTTTTTTTTTTTTTTTTTGCAGGCGCCTACCCAAACCATTTTCACCGACACAGAGTTAAGGGATTTGCTGGCGACCTGGCGCGTGGAGGTAGTACTGGACACTGGGATGGAGGCTGGAGTGGTGATGGAAGGTGCGAAGGGTAAGAAGACAGTGGCGCCTAGCCAGTGCCAGGTATATAAAAATTCCAAAGGCGCTGTAAGTAGTACTTGTCCTTTTAGTGACCATTCTGATTTGATCAAACTTAGTATGACAAATGTTGGGCCAACAACAACTTGGAGGCCTGCTGGTTCCCAATGGGCGTCTTGCTTGTTACCGCTGCAACGCCCTCAAGCAGGCTTGCACTTACAATGGTCTCAAGTCCCTAGAGCGCAGCAAGGAGGATTCAATTGTCAAGAGGACCTTTGAGCGGTTGGTATGAGTCAGGCGCACTAGGGAGTTTGTGCTGGGGGAGCGAGCGTTGGTGGAGGCTGGCAGTGTCGCCAGCATCACTGAAAAGAGTTTGGCGCTGCCAACTCGTCAGAGCGATGAGCCCTTGCTGCCCCCTCTGGAAAAAACTGCCCAGCCGACTGGTTGCTGGCCTCCACAGAGGGGCGGGATGTCCAAGGGAAAGGGGAAGGCCATAGTGTGTGAGGGGTTGGTAGAGTTGCCAGGGAGTCGTCAGGTTAGTAAGAGGGCTGACTCCCCTCTGAGTCCTTCCAAAGAGGCCAAGTGCCTCTTCGTTTGGATTTCCTCGTTGGAAGGTAAGCTTTCTGATTTCTTCTCTGATTATTTAGCAACTATGGTTAGCAGAGATGGACCTTGAGTCCTTCCACTGGCTGTCCTCTCCCATTGCTGGACCTAGCGGCACTCGGTAAGTAATCGTTAGTTGCTCACAAAGTCGGTTACTGATCTAGCTTGGTTAGTCATACCCCCTCTCTTCTCATCGCTAGCGACTTGGCAGAGATTGCCTCCAGGCTGGTGGAGACCCAGCCTCCCAATACTGGCGACTTGGAGGAAGATGTTGAGGGAGACGAGGAGGAGCAGGAAGGAGAGGAAGGAGAGGAGGTAAGACTCCTCTCCTAGCGTTGGGTGTCACTAACCGACTATTGTTCTCAGCTGGCGACCGCTCAAGAAATGTCTTCTGGCGACAAGGACTTTGAACGAACTGTACGTCCTGCCCCAGTCACTAGGATGGACTCACGCTGGACACCGCTTCCTGCCTTGTGAGTGACAGGTAGCGACTTTGAGTGGTTGGGTGAAGAACTTCTTTACCCTATTACTGGTCTGAGGTCGCCAGAGGAGCTGGCGAGGTTCATGGAGCGGGCCACCGGTATGGAGTCGGTAATGGCATGGGAGATGCAAGCAGTTGACAACAAAATGGCAGAGATGAGGATGAGGCAGAGGATGCTGAGATACAGCATCACTATCTTGAGGCGATACTAGGAAGACTGCAAGGGGGTGCTAGGTTGGCAAGAGTGAAACAATGTCCAAGCTGAGGATTTCTTTCTGCTCCCGCCTTTCTCCTTTCCTGCCAACCGTAACCAGGCCTAGTTGCTAGTGCCTGTAAAATTTTTGAACTTTTTAGTATAGTAGTACGTAGATGGAGCACTGAGTGAACAAAATGTAATATAAACAATTTTGGGACTTGCAATATTGTGTGAGGTAAGAAACTGGTAGTAGAAAGTCTGTGCATATAGTAAGGGAATGTGGACTTGGAAGGACTTGTGAAAAAAAAAAAACTTAGCAAAAGTGGTGTTTTAGCAACTTGAGTTCTTAAGGGAACGCTCAGTAGATCATCATGGCAAAAAACCCTTGTGAGGAGTTGTGCAAGGTGCCAGGCAGCAATCAAAGTCGCTAGCGCTGCGTCTTGAGGTAAAGTAAAAGAAACGTCTGTATAGTAAAAGATAAGTAAGGAAAGTGAAAGAGAATGGGTGAAGAGAGTAAACAGTATTTTTAGTCTTCCTCTTCTTCAGGGGGTAGGTCATTGTCATCCAGTAGGTTGGTCTCTTCAAGTTCTCTGAGCTTGGCAGTATCAATGTCTAGTGCCTCAAGCAGTAAGGATATTTGGTCTCGTACAAGGTAAGGAAGTATTTGGAAGACAGCAACTGGTCAGTGCAATATCGACCCATCTAATTCACAAAGGACGTAAGCGCCTCCACAGTTTCAAAAGATAACTACCAATGGCCCTAAGTAGCGAGGGCGCATTTTCTTGTTGTGGGTGGTTTCTATCTTAGAGTTCCTCATGAGCACTAGCAACCCTCAGCTAAAGTTGTAATCTCTGATGGTGGTGCTGTGGTCCATTTCAAATCTTAGCGCAGCTTTCTGTCTGGCGCTAAAAACTGTTTTATGTAAGCATGCTAAGTCTTCATTTTGTTGTTGTAAGTCAATGGCGCATCAAGCAATGAGGTTGGTAGTGGACAGTAAGGAGTTGGGCATGGGTTGTAAGTATGTTGCTTCAATGATGTTGGCAGGTAGTAAGGGGTGGGTGCCAGTTGCTGCGTAATAAGGTGAGCAGCCCATGCATTTACGTATAGTTACCCTTTCTGACCAAAAGACAGAGTAAGTTGCCTCGCTCCACCTTGACTCGTTGCCATCTACCACCTTGAAGAGAGCTTGGCACACATCAAAGTGAGGGTGCTCCACAAGTCCGTTAGCGCGCTTGTTGTAACCAGAAATGCATATGTGGTGGATGTTGTACTTCTTAGCAAGGTAGGTTAGCACCTTGATGATGGGGGCACTATTGTTGGTAACTATTTCTCTTAGCGCACCCCAGCGGCAGATGACATCTTCAAACAACTACTTAGCTATAGCGTCGGTGTTTTCTCGTTAGAGCATTCTAAATTCCAGCCAGTGTACTAGCAAGCAGCATCCTTGGATAATGTACTTGTAGCGACCTGACTTAGGCATGTGCATTGTGTCAATATAGATTTTGCTGAAGAGGGGCACTAGCGTGGCGACCGTTGGCAGGATGAGCAATTGGCGAGTTTGCTGAATCTAGCAGAGATGACAAGTCTTTACATACCAAGCAACATCAGCTCGCACGTGAGGCCACCAGAAACATTCCAGCAGTATAGCATGTGTAGCGTATAGTCCTCTGTGGCCTAAGTCGTCATGCATGGCACATAAGATCAGTCAGTTGCTAGGCTGTACTACAAGTTTGTGGGCACCATCTTTGTTGCGTCGCCAGAGTTGATTGTTGCTAAGGAAGAAGTTGGTGGTATAACGGATGAATGTGGCATATTTGTCGTTGCTAAGGTGATCAGGTTGCTTAAGCAAGTTCAACCAATCTCCTATGGTGATTAAGCGTGTGTTGTTGGCTTGTGCTTTAGCGCTCCGGAGTACTGAGTCATAGGCGAGGTCAGTGCTGTTTTCTCTAAGGGGCTTGGGTTCTTCAACTCTTGTGATAGTTGGCGATTTGTTGGTAATGTTAGTGGTAAAGAATGTGAGAGGAGCGGTAAAGAGATTAGGTTGGTAAGGAGCGATTGGGTGTAGATAAGTGTTAGCGGGTCGGTTGCTACGGAGGAGATGGATAGGGAGCTGTATAAAGTGTATGAACCCATGAAGTTGGTCTATCCAGTTGCTAAAGACGTCATCATCGCTTTGGTTGAGAAGAGGGTTGGTAGGCTGTAAGGGTTGTCAGGAAAGTCCATCAGGTCTGTGGAAGGTGCCTTTGATGTGTACCAGCTCAAAGTGGAACATGAGGATAGTGACTATCCAGCGATTCATGCTGGTGGATGGCTGTATATCAGGGTTCTGTAGCATACCTTTGATGTACCTAGTGTCTACTTCCACAATAAGGTTCCGTACGCCAATAAAATACATCCTTAGCATCTGAAAAGCTTTAAAGAGGCCATAGAGTTCCAATTTGGCCTGGCTGTAGCGTGATTCTCTGTTGTTTAGCATGATTGACCCAAAGCAATTGTAGCGCCTCTGTTTCTGATTGTCGCTAAGGCACTGACACAAGAAGAAGCCAACGGCAATGCATGAGGTATCTACTGCCAGTATGACAGGGTCTGGCGACTAGTAGTCAATGGGAACAAGCGGCTGGGCTTCATGTAGCGCCTTCACTAAGTCTCGCTGGGCAGCAACTTGCTCGGATCTGAACTCAAAGAGGGTGTTAGCGTGTGTGAGGCGGGTAAGATGGTGGGCACGGTGGGCAAAGTTCTTGATGAAGATACGGAGGACGCCAACAGTCCCTAGGAAGGCACGTACCTTTGAAAGGTCATGGCATACATTCTAGCGATCCAATAGGGCTAAGCACGACTTGTTGGAAACGTGGCCGCTAGGTGTGCAGACGTGGCCAAGGATCTTGAAGCGTGGGGCACAGAGTACTAGCTTGTGTCCAGAAAACGTACTGCCACTGTAGTTCATGCGCTGGAGAATGTGGTTAAGTAGCTGAAAAAACTCCCAGAGCGCTAAGCAGATGCTGGGGTTGTTGGAGTGAGTTGCTGGGAGGCCATCTATGAGTTGCCAATCTTTGGGGCCCTTAGTGCCTACGTTGTCAATGAAACTTTGTACGTATTTGGGGATCTCAGGTTGAAGGATGTAGTTTACGTTGTCATGGAAAATGGGTACTGAATTGGTCCAACCCATCGGCAAGGTGACTAGCCGCAAGGCACCAAAGGGTGTCTGGAATGTGGTGAGGTCACATGAAGAGGGATGGATGAGTCGCTCATCGTAGCCAACATAGAGGTCAAGGGTGGTGCCACAGATCCGCCCAGCAAAGGACTCAGCAATGTGGTTGGGAAAGGGTGGGATGCCAGAGTGTTGTATAGTGACCCTATTTAGCAGCTCAAGACTGTGAACAATACAAAGGTTACTAGTTTTCTTGAGGACACAGAACCATTGGGAGTGATAAGCGCTATTGGAGGGCTCATAGACTCCAGCCTTGATCTTGCTGCATATGATCTGACAGACTTCAGCTTCAAGTCCAGGCGGTATGGGTTGGTTGTGTTCAGTCCAGGGTACGTGAGGGATGGTTGGCATGATGATGGGCGGGAAGAAGTTGGTACAGAAGCTACCTTGCTCAGAGTCCTCCCAAGCAAATGCTTGATTCTGTTTGAACATGAGGTCGGTAAGGACATTTAATTCGGGAGTAGTGAGGAAGCCAGTATTGTTGTCAGGGGACTTCCTTTTCCAGCCATCCCGGACTTCCTTTTCTGGCCATTTCCTTTTCGGGCCATCCCGGAGGTCTCCGGGACGCTCCCTTGCAGTCGTCGGACTTCTCCGAGGTGTTGTACAGTTGTTCTCACGCCTGTAAGGGCGACCTCCGGAGGTTGC
>QLOM01006337.1:0-12191 GCA_003313785.1 Termitomyces sp. MG148
GGCCTGGGCTTGCCCAGACTACCTTCAGACCACCAGGTAGTGTTGATGAGTGAGGAGGAGTATCAAGCCTCTGAGAAAATGCCGAGGCTGGTCAGAGTCCCGACTCATTCCTCTCAACAAGATAAAAAGAACCAAGGCACTTCGCCTTCAGATACAAAACAAGGTGCTTTGCCTTCAGCTACAAAAGGACGTACCCCAGCAGGACTGGGGAGTTGGTTCATAGGAGCTTGCTCTCCTACGACATTGTGAGTCAAGATTGAGGACTTGACAAACAGTAAAGAGGCAGTAGTAGCCTCGGACATCTCCAACACAAGATTGTTATAGGATCAACTAGTCCCGTTGCTTGAGTATGATTGGGCCTTTGACCCATGTATTCCTCAGGAGTGGAATGAAATGGTGGCAACCACTATTGCGTGAAATGTACATCAAAGGTGTCAAGAGAATAGTGGATTCTACCATCTGCACTCAGCAGAGATATTGCACGTGTACACAGTACAGCAAGAGGGCAAGATCCTCATGGTTTGCCAGGCTGACAGAAAGCACCCTCCCTATCAGCTGCATGTTTTGGATGAGAGTGTAGAATGGGTTATAGCCATTTGCAACCAATTCAAGGCACCAAAGCACCCCTCCGGTGACACTATAGAGGTATTGCCGCCCATGCATAACAAAGGCAAGCAGAAGGCTAACAGCCTTCATGAAGAGGATATTCTGTGCCTCCAGCAGCAGTGGCAGGAGGAGTTTGTGGATATGGTGAATGGTACAAAGGAGGAGCTTTCTCCGTGGCAAGAGGTCAACCATGCAATTAATCTCATAAATGAACACAAGCAGTACAAGTACCACTTGCTATGCTGTCCATGCACATTACAGGAGCAGCTGCAGGATAAGACTAACCACTGTTTGAATGTGCAGTAGTGGACTCCCTGCACTATGGCACAGGCTGTGCCACTGCTATGCATCCTAAAGAAGGATGGATCCTTTAAACAGCCCTAGATGCATGTTAGCACAACAACAATACAATCAAGAATGTTACTCCTTTACCGGACCAGGAAGTCATCCAAGAAGATGTAGCCCAAGCAAAATATTGCTCGAAGATTGATTTGATGGACACCTATGAGCAAGTGCGTATCTGCACTGAGGACATACCAAAAACGGTCTTTGCATCTATTATGGGTATGTTCACAAGCAATATCATGCAGATTGGGGATTGTAATGCCCCAGCAACATTCCTGAGGTTGATGACCTCTATATTCTGCGATGTCATTGGACCCTTTATGCATGTCTACTTAGATGATATTGATACGTCGCCCCTCTGGTGCGCCAGTATGATTGAACCTCGGATTGAGTAGCTCGGCATTCCCAGGGAGTGAATTGCTTAGGCTACTTGATCTAAAAGTAAGTCAGTGCTTTAGCTCAGTGGTTAGAGCATCAAAAAGGGGCGCATACCCAAGAGGTCATTGGTTCAATTCCAACAAGTGCTGCTTGCTTTTATGGGAAACCTTGTGTCATGTCTATTAATATATTCATCTTTTCAGACACAATTGAGGAGCACAAACAGCACCTCAGAGTTGTGTTTGAACAACTATGGAAATTCAAGTTATACTTGAAGTGGAAGAAATGCAAACTCTATGCAGAAAGCGTAGACTGTCTGGGACATGTCATAGACAAAAAGGGCATTCACCCAGATCAGGATAAGCTTGATCATATCTGAGAGTGGCGCATTCCACATAACTACAATGATATCCAGAGGTTTATAGGCCTTGTTAACTATTTATTGAGTTTTTTGCCCAATGTTATAGCCTACACAGGGCCTCTAATGTCGATGACCCAGAATGGCTCTCTGTTCAGCTGGAGACCCATTCACCAGCGGTGCTTTGAGATAGTGAAGAGGATATGTTCCAAGACACCGGTGATCCAACCCATTGACCCTTAGCATGGTGAGCCAATCTGGCTCATTTGTGATGTGTCTAAGACAGAGGTCAGAGCCATGTACGGCCAGGGAAGGAGCTGGCAAACATGCTGGCCCGCTGAATTCATGTCAAAGAAATTTATGACAGCTCAGCAGAATTAAGCTAAGGAGCTAGAAACTCTTGCAATACTTGAGGCATTACTCAAGTGAGAAGACAAACTAATGGGATATCCCATCCATATCATCACTGACCACAAAGCGCTTGAGTTCTTTAAAACTCAGGTGACTTTGTTGCTGCAACAGTGGCGGTGGATCAACTACATGTTGAGGTACCAGTTTGACATTACCTATGTCAAAGGCAAGCTAAACAAAGTCGCAGACTGTCTGTTACGCTACTTTGAGAGCGATTGCATGGATGAGGTGTATGAACCTCATGAGTATGTGCAGGTGGATTGCTGTATAGACTCTGAAGGGGAAGATCTTTCCCTACATTGGTATCACAAGGTCAAGAAGCATGTCCTTGAGGTGAAGGCTATGAGGGACAAGGAGCATAGATGCAGTAGCCATCTCTGTGAATGGCGTGAGGATCAAGATCTTGAGGCAGAGTTGCTTAAGCAGTCTGCATGCCCCACTGATCTGGAACCTAGCTATTTGGAGCCAAATATGACATTGGCCCAGGCACTGGAGGCTGAGGTCTCCAATGTTGAGCCCGCCACCATAGGATCTAACAAGTTCTGTCAAAAAGTAGTGAAAGGGTATGCCAGAGATCCCATGTTTGCCAAAATATTGGCAAATCCAGGGAATCACCCCCAGTTCAAGCACAAGCATCAGGGCTTGGTATTGACAAGCAATTGTCAGGGAGTACAGATAACATGTGTTCCATGGGACTGCAAGTTGATAACTCACATACTGGACCAGGCCCATGCAGTAGTTGGTTATTTTGGGGTAACCCAAACATTGGGATATGTGCAGAGGTGGTACTGGTGGCTGCATATGGGCCAGGATGTTACTAAGTTTTGCACAACATGTGAAGTGTGCCAGAGGGCAAAGTTGCTGTAACACTTCCAGAGAATTGAACCAACAACCTCAGGAAAACTAGAACTAGCAGGGCTTGAACCTGCATCACATGTTACTATTACACCATAGTCACATATTACTACTAACCTTTTGATGTCAACCAGTATCCATTCTAGCTCTAGTCAACAGGGGCTTAGGTTTAACCCCGGGCTTTAACTAGGGTGTGCTGATGCACCCGTACACTGATTTGAGTACTACAAGCAAATAATTGTGATTCTAATGCTTAGCAGTCTAAAAGGGGGGCATGTAACGGACTTGCAGCCATAGAGCTTTGCTCTATGGCTTATTCAAATACATAATAATTATTTTATTAAATAACAACAAATTTATATAATTAAAATACGTATTATAATGTGTATGGTTGCCTTAGATAAGGCAGCCAATTTTACTGTCATATGTAGTACTAGAATTGCATACCGATCTGGTTCTGCTGTGTGACCGTAAGGCTTTGCGATTACTTTTGACAACATTTCAATCTCCTTGCCATGGATCATGTAGTTCTGCTCCATGGCATTGAGGCTTTTGGAGTAGAAGGCAATGGAGTGCCACTTATCATCCTCCAAGGACTTCTGGGAGAGGACAATGCCAGTAGCAAAGTCGGAACTGTCCACCTTGACTTGGAATGGCTGGTCGTTGTTGGAGAAGAGCAGGACAGGCTTGGAGGTGATGGCAGACTTCAAGGCGTCAAAGGCCTGCTGTTCCATGTCTCCCTAAGCACAGGCAATGTCCTTCTTGGTGAGGTCGAAGAGGGGCCAAGCATAGTGGAAGAAGTCCTGGATGAACTATTGGTAGCAGTTGCTGAACTCCAGGAAGGCCTGTACTTCCTTCTTGTTCCAGAGTTCCGGCCACTGTGTGACACCAGCCACCTTCACCAGGTCCATCTCTGCCATGCCATAAGAGATGATGAGTCTGAGGTACTCAATGTGGGTCCACTCAAACTCACACTTCTTCAGCTTGAAGTAGAGCTAGTGTTGGTGAAGACAGTCCAGGACAACCTACATGATCCAGCGATGTTTCTCTAACATCTTGATGTAGATGAAGATATTGTCAAGATACACGCATATCATGCCATCAGCTATAAGGTCCCAGAAGATGTTGTTCATCATAGTCTGGAATGTGGCAGGGCTGTTAGTGAGTCTGAAGAACATTACCAGGAGTTCAAATAGCCTGTGGTTAGTCCAGAACACTGCTTTCATTCGTCTCCCTCCTGGATGCACACATTGTTGTAGCCTCAGCGGACGTCCAACTTAGTAAAGTAGCGCGCACCTCGGAGGTTGTTGATTAGTTCTAAGATGAGGGAAAGTGGGTAATGGTTCTTGACAGTCATTACATTGAGTACGCAATAGTCCTGGACCAACCAGAGAGAGCCATCCTTCTTCTTGATGAAAAACACTGAAGAGGCCATTGGAGACTTTCAGGGGTGGATTTGTTCGGACTCCAGATTCTCCTAGGGGAACACATCGAGTTCATCCTGCTCCTTGGGCATGAGCAGATAAACCTTGCAGTTGGCCGGCTTCAAGTCCAGCAGAATCTTGATAGCATGGTTCTACTGCTTGCATTCCAGGAGGGAGTCAAATGAGGCCTTGGAGAAGACGTCCTCAAAGTTGTGCAAGTGGTTAGAGACCACATCCCGAAAGGCCCATGGAGGGGTGTTTGCTGCAAAGGCCTGGGCCAGCCGCTGGGAAGTGGTCTAGCTGGTCTGGATTTCTTCCATGACCGGCAGGGGTTGTAGCGTAGTGGCATAGATGTGGTCTCCTACCTTGATGGCTTTGTCTGGAAGCTCTGAGTCCAGGGCGGGTAGGAACTCCTCTTTGCATCCTTCTTCCTGGCCAGGGTCTCCTCCGCTATGTCTGTTGTCTTTATAGAGGGCCTCTCTATGAGGAAACACCAGAGGCAGAGAATCTAGCAGGTTAAGATCTGCGAGCAGGAGGTACTCCACCTGACATGCCCAGATAGCTGCACGTTTCTGCATTGTGGTGCACTGCTCCTTCTTCACTTTGTTTGCACAGATAGCACAACATTAGGGGCACCGACTCATGCTGATTTCTTCCAAGGCCTAGTCAATCCTTGGATTGTGCTCCCGGAGCCAAGAAAATCCCAGGATCATCCTCTGTTTGCCAATGCTTGTAATTGCAAAGGTAATGCACTCCATGTGGGATTTGTAATGCAAGACAAGGTCTATCATGGACCTGATGGATCCCGCTTTGTTACAAGTGCTGTCAACATTGTACACCGAGATGGAGAATGGGAGGGGCTGAGTTGTGAGCTGGTGCCGCTCCCCATAGTTAGCGTCCATTGCTTCAGAATCCAGGAGGGCGACTACACTCTGGGTTTGCTGCATGTTGGTTGTTTCAATCTCTACATTCATCCAGAGCAAGTTTGGCAACGGAGTAGATGCTATAACATAGCGGCAGGGGAGGCGGCATTCCCAGGCAGGAGTGCATGCCCAGGGAGGAGTCAAAGAGGGCTTGAGAAAGCCCTTGGGTATATCAGGAGTAGTGCTTACGGTTGGGGGGACTGGGTTGTCAATAGAAGTTGTATTGATTTCTTCTACTGACAGACATGTGAACTGGTTAGCACTAGGCAACAGAGGCTTACTTTTCACTCGTTGTCTCCCTAGAAACCCTCTTGGACTCCTCTGACTCTTCTGCAACAAGAGGAGCCTTGTGCGTACTTTCTGAAGTGGGAGCATCTGGGGAAGGAATCTCAGCCACGTCATGGACCACCAAAAGCTGCAGGAGCAGTTCTTCCTGCTCCTTCAAGGACAGATAGTAGACCTCCAGGCCCTGAGGGCAGTGGTGGACAAAGTGACCCTGTGCGCTGCAGCATTGGCATAAGAACAGGAGAGGTGTGTGTTGCTAGAAAGAGTCCATGTCCATTGGGGTGCCTGGGGACAGTACTGGGGGTGCTGGAAGGATAGCCAGCAATGCTGCCAGGGGCGGAGCAGTTGATCAACAAAGGAATGGAGCGAGGAGGTGCAAGGAGTAAGCAGGGGTTGCAGCCCTGCAGAGATTGTGCTTGAGCTCCATGAGCTGCCACTGCTCCTGAGCTACCCAATACCATGATAGGACCCGATTGTCTACTGGGCATCGTTCCGTGAGGTTCTTGATGTGCTCCATCAGAACTGGATGGAGCCCTTCCCAAAAGATGAGGCACAACTGCAGGCCATTGAGGTACTTGACCTGCTCTACTAACACACAGAACAAGTAAATGTACTTGTCCAGGAATCGCTTCTCTTGGCCGTACTGATCCCTGTCTCTCAGGACCAATGCGGTGGTTTTGGCTGAGTTCTGGGGTAAGAACTTGTCCCAGAACTCCTGTTTGAATTTGGCCTAGTCCATGAAGCTCCCAACGCCACTGGAGCGTTGGAAGACCCTCATTGCATAAGTGGCCGCCCATCCTGACTTCATATAGGATAGGACCCATGCAATCTTCAGCTCTTTGGAAACAAAGTCGTCGCTGCAGAGTTGGATGTAGGTGATGCAGAATTGGAGGAAACGTTCCCCAGACATGCAGTCACCATTGTACGTGTCAGAAATTGCCAGGCATCAGATATTAGAGCACTCCCATGCAAGGAGAGATGATTGCATGGTGCAAGGGCATTGCACTGGTAGGGTAGGTGGCAGGGGGTTGGTTACCACCAGAACAAGGTGTTTGAGAAGCGTGCGGAGAGAATCAGAGATGGTTTTGGTAGTCTGGTGGAGGTGGGTGAGTTTGGCGGTGTGTTGGGTGAGGGAGGCTTGTGTGAGTTGCACCTGCGTTTCTAGATGGAGCAGGCAGGTCCAGGTTTCTTTGCTGGAGGCCATAGCATCCAAGAGAGCTTCTGAAGCAGCTGGCTGAGACATAGATAATTGTCGGTGCTTAAGCCCAGTGGAGAAGCAACAGATAGGAGCCCAAAGGAGTTTGGCAGCTATAGGAGGCTTCTAGACTAGGATTAGAAGACTTGTTCTGCTGTAAGGGTGACCTCCAGAGGTTGTGACTAAGTCACACAACTGGCAGAGGGAAATCCAAAGTTTATTAGAACAGTACAGTACGACAGGAAATATAACTAATCACCTGGCAGAGGGAAATCCAAAGAAAACAAGTCTAAGGATTCCTCTGCTGCGGCATGGTGCATTAACATGGGTGGCAAAGGCATGGGAATGACTATGCAGTACCTCCCAGAAGGTGCGGAAGCATCTTGGAGATCTCTGGAAATCCCTGGAGAACTCCAGGGTTCCAAAAAAGGAAGTCTCAGAAATGGAAGTCCCCTGACACCCTTCTTTTTATCAACCATAGGTACAGAGGCTTAGCACAAAATTCATCCAAAACCAACATTGACATTGGAAATTACATAAATTAATCATCTTCCTCCAGCGCAATGATCTAATGCAATTGATGGGTTGCCTAAATCACGGTTGGTCATGCATAACACACCCTTGGTTTCTAACTTGTTTTCAAGATTTTTTATAATGCACTCCTGGTTGCATCCATACAGTCTGTTACAGTAGTAGCCATGCCTGGAATCATGTCAGAAGCCAGCCCAGCAAATTTAGGTTTAGTCGTTGATGTCAGCTTTGTGCCTTGCAATGTAATATATGTGGCAATAGCGTTGGAGTCCCCTTTGACAATAAATGCGGACCTCCCAGATGGCATAATCATCAGTTGTGTTGTCCTTTTGTAAGGGTGCATCAGCACACCATAGTTAAAGCCCGGGGTTAAACCTAAGCCCCTGTTGACTAGAGCTAGAATGGATACTGGTTGACATCAAAAGGTTAGTAGTAACATGGGACTATGGTGTAATGGTAACATGCAATGCAGGTTCAAGCCCTGCTAGTTCCAGTTTTCCTGAGGTCGTCGGTTTGATCCTCTGGAAGTGTTACACCTTTTCTTATCCTTTGACTTCTGTTGCTTGTCAAAGTGGGCAATACAGGCTTTTTGTAACTCCTCAATTGTCTTGCCAGCCATCCCTCCACCCTCCAGTATACACCAGGGAAGGATATGACCAGTAAAGTTTGTCCAACCATGAGACTTACACCCAGTACAGACCAGCTTGTCATATTTGAATGTCTTTGCTGTAAAGGCTGCCAGAGTCATGTCCATTGGAGCAGTTCTAGCTCTGTCTGCATCAATCAGCATCTGTTCACCTTCAAGGAAACACCTGATCTCAGTCAGTCCATATTTTTAGGTATCAGTGGCAGAGGTAAGGTTGTGAGAAATGATTGATCTAATGTGGGCATACAACTTATCAGAGAGGGAAAACAGTATTGCAATCAATTGAATCAACTCCTTTGTGACAACACCTGCTTTGAAAGCCCTGTCAATCTTTCCAAAAATGTTGTCAGCTGTCTTTGTCAAAAAAGATTGGCCTGGAGTACACTTTGTTGTGAGTGCCTCTTGGAGTAACTGGACCTGCTGCACTGGTATGGCTCCCCCACGTCTTTCCTTCAAATATGCCCATAGACTAACAGGGTCCCATTTGTCAGCACAGAGCTTTTGTTCTGTTGAGGACAAAGCATGCTTGATGAATGAACAGGTAAGTCAATTATTGCTCTTCCATGCACGGTGTGCTTGTGGCTGATACATTTTGTGTGGAGAAGGGGATTGGTGAAAGACATATTCCCAAAGTTGGGCCATAGATAGCTCAAGGTTCATGTTGTATGACTATTTGCCCTATTTTCCATCATCCTTATCCAACATGTGATCAGACCAAGTGTTGGACACCTTTCCAACAGGTGAAATGATAGGATTGGCTGAGTTATTGATTTTTTTGCATTTTGCCAATTTCATTGGTAGTGAAGGAGGTCTTTGGTGAATTGCTGGAAGGTAGAGTAGGCAGTGAGGTGGTAGTAGGAGTAGTCATTTTTGACGATAGTGCAAGAGTATTGCTTGAGCGTAAAGAATAGAGTCAATCAAGTTTATTGCAATTTCACATGTCAAGAGTAACCAGATAGCCAGCTTGGTAGTAAACAAGGTGAATGTAGGTCTAGATTCAGAAACAGCAGTTGCCCATAAACTGTTAGAATCTGAACTGTAACACTTAATAGAATACATATACCGTTAGTGTCAATCCTCAGTCTGTATCATAAACGACTGTATTTCTGTACCTAATAGAATACAGACACCGTTAGTGTCAATCTAATGGTACGTAGTCAATATCAGTATGTAAAGTCCATTTGTAAAATATAACTCACCCTCAGTCCATATCATAAACGACTGAGGGTGTTCAACTATAGGTGCAAGTATATAAATTGGATAGTTCTTTGTTCATGTCATAATGAAGATGATAATTGGATGTGATATTAGTGAGGGTGAATTGTGATAAAGTAAAAGTAGCGTGGCATGCTCATGGTGTCCTTGTTATTCCAACATAAAGTAAACCCAACTGACCCAGAACACTGGATGCAGGTAACAATGTTCTTTTACAAAATAATGTGAAAATACAATAAAATAATCCAATTGATTATAAAATTTTATTTGAATGCTTTTGTCAAAAACATAGAAAAAATATTGTAACCAAACCCAATGAGCTGTTACTTCTGGATACAAGTATGATAAGGTGTCATGGAGAGAGCTCTTTTTCAGCCAGTCTCCAAGCACATGATTGTGCCAAATATTATTGTGGCTGTGGATAACGGAAGTTCAGTTACAATATTTTTTCCATGGTTTTGACAAAAACATTCGAATAGAATTTTGAAATAAATTGGATTATTTTTACTGTATTTTTACATCGTTTTGCAAAAGAACATTGTTCCCTGCATCCAGTGGAAGGGCGGTGGTTCGACTCCCGTGGTAGGCAATAAGTCATGCAGTAACAGCTGAGCATCACAAATAATGAAGTTGGGTGAGAAACATCACTAGCGCGCGGTTACCGACCCTGGCGATTCCAGGACATAGGTATCACCGACCGGATGGGTCAGGTTTACTTTATGTTGGGAGACACTTTGACACCCAAGAAATCAAAGTTGGTGCTGCAGTCGTTATCCGAAAATCATAGTCAGGTTAAAGAAGGTCAATTTTGTCCCAGCTGCAGTCACTACCTTCAATTTTCCCCCCGAAATAGAACACGTAATTTTCGAATGGGCGGCACTGATGTTCCCTCGAGATGCTGCCGCGCTATCTGTCTTATGCAGGCGTATACGTTGAATCCATCATGTACGAGAGTCTACTCGTAGCCTCTAATCCCTACGCGACGGGACTCTACTTCGCATGCACTGAACGCATTCTACCGACTCTGATTTCACGCCCATCGACATTCTTTGCGACAAATGTTCGTAACCTCTGGATAAGGTCAGATGTACCTTTGGACGTCGTGTGCATTCTCCTATCCAAGTGTACTGCTATTCGACACCTAGCTCTGAGATTTGGAAAGTACAGTTACACGAAAATCATCTCCCCCACAGCCCATACACTGATATCGTTCCACATTGGGAGAGATATAGCCCAGGAAATGACTCAATGCAGGATTGCATTCCTAAATTTGTTGTTCTTGACTTTGCACTTTACTCTTCCCTACCTGCGTGTTCCACCCTTGGATTGGATTCCTTCTTTGAAGACGGTCTTTTTGGAATCGGAACGGTTTGCTTCACCCGATGACGATGACTGGAAGCAAGGCATCGAGACAGTTCTTGCTACCACTCCCCAATTGAAGTTGTTGATATCGAATGCAATGCGAGTGACGATGCCTGCCATGAAAGAATATATCAAAGGCAAAGATATTGACGAGAACATTAAACTTGCATTGAGCAATAACTTGGACATGGAGTTAGAGTGGAGGCGTCACTTTAAAGGCAAGGTTCGCTTTTAAAGTCGATACGGTAGTACTTGGGACTCAGGGAAGTGGTTAATGTTCTGCTGTCCTCGCATGTACTTGCCTTACCTGACGAATCAAGAAGTTGTTCTTCATACATACCCAGTATATCATGGTTGATGAAGTACCTGAGAAGAAACAATCAATGCTCTGGCCCTGACAAGAGCTAAACTGGCCTAGAACGAACACATCTTCAATGTGTCCATTTATAGCAGTATAATGTTGACCTCCAATATGCTTACGCTGCCGCTTATTCTGACTCAAGTCGCATAACATGGATCCTTCATTCTTCCTTTTTTTTACTATTTATGACAACATTTTTTGGTACAACATGTTCCGTCATGTTCCACAAGAACAACATAAGTGTGGCTTAATCGCCGAGGCGGCAGGCGGTTCCAGCGCGCCGTAGTGAACGTGACAAAAGTGCGACAACAGCGTCGAGGTCGACATCGACGGCAATGACGAAAGAACCGATGTTCTGGGAAATGCCTTATTAAATGACGATCGCGAGTCATGGTGAATGGTGTGAAAACGATATTTCAAACGTCAGTGAGAGCAAGACTGCCAGAGACGATGGGGACGTTAATGTGGCAACGGAGCGGCCAGCAACCTGAAGAGTTTTTTCATGAGGGAGTCAGATGCATGGTAGAGCGCCGGCATTGGGTACAAGCGGCAGAGAGGGCGGCAATACATCCTGATTCGGCAAAGGAGAGTGGGCGAAAGAAGACGGGCCAAGTCACTCATCGTGGCACAGCCAGCAGGGTCGACTTAGCTCTTCATAATGCTCACAATATCTGGAAAATTTGATCTTCAGAAACCCAAGCCAATTTAATGAACAAAGGACACATACTCAATCGAACCAGACTGCATGATTCCCCTACCTCATCATCTCCCCACCGTGCAACAACTCTCCACCATCACCATCCGTCAACAGTATCCCAGACTCATCCCCTCCACCTAGTCCTCAGCACATCCAGCGTATTAGCCTTTCCCGCCAGACGTCGCATCTCCCAGTACCTCAACCCGTCACGATCATTGACGAACGGCCGTCTTTGTCAAGGCTCAGCACCTTCCGCGCACGGAGGGATCTGCGTCGCGTGTGGTGGTAAATAGTAGGCGTGACGCAGGGTGCCAGGGCGTGGAGCGCAGGGGGGATGGAGCGCGGGCGGGGAGGTTGGAGCGCAAGGAGAGGTGATCCAGCCTTGTTGGGATACGCGTCGACGGCTGTGGAATGGGTTGAAGCTTACTGTTCACATGCGTTACATATCAGTCGTCCGCGTCATCGTCCAAATGTCCAAAGTGTTGTCTTGACGATTTGATCTGAGATGTGTCCATCAAAGGCGCATACTTTTTCTTATTCGGCGCCAACATCCATTTGGCCAGGAATATGGTAAGGCCGGCCAGCCTCCGCCGCCTCAT
>QLOM01006343.1:0-12392 GCA_003313785.1 Termitomyces sp. MG148
AGTTCGGCGGAGTGCTGGGTAAGGGAGGCTTGGGTGAGTTGCACCTGCGTTTCTAGGTGGAGCAGGTGGGTCCAGGCTTCCTCTGGAGCGGCGGGCTGAGACATAGACAAGGCAGTGCTTAAAACTGGTGGGGGAGCGATGAATAGGAGCCAAGAGGTGTTTGGTGGCTATAGGGGGCTACCAGACCAGAATTAGGAGACTTGTTCTGCTGTAAGGGCGACCTCCGGAGGTTGCAGCTAAGTCACACAACTGGCAGAGGGAAATCCAAAGTGTATTAGAGACCGTACATATTACAGGGAAGTAACTAATCACCTGGCAGAGGGAAATCCAAAGAGAACAAGTCTAAGGATTCCTCTGCCACGGCGTGGCGCATCAGTGCAGGGGCGGGGGCGTGAGAACGACTGTACAACATCTTGGAGAAGTCCGACGACTGCAAGGGAGCGTCCCGGAGACCTCCGGGATGGCCCAAAAAGGAAATGGCCGGAAAAGGAAGTCCGGAGGGTCCCGGAGATCTCTGGGATGGCCGGAAAAGGAAGTCCCCTGACACACTGTTCACAACAGAAATGTGTAACCCATGTGCGTGCCTTCTTCAGCCTGTGAAACCTCTCTGCTGGGATTTTCTGACAGACTCGGGCCCTTGCTAGCTCCATTGACTTACATGCAAAGGCACGACAGGCCTGCAATGACCAATCCTGCTGATTAGACATGTCATGATCTGCCACCGCTTGCCTTGCACACAAACAAGAGGATTTGCAGAAGGTTGATGTAAAATCAACTGTCAAACGCCCCCAATCAATGGCAGGGCTGTGCTGGCGCAACCAGTTAACCTCCAAGATCAAGTTATCATCCCCAATATCTGCCACATCAAAGACCACTGTCTCCTTGTGCTCCCCAACCATCACCACTAAGTGAACCTCTTGTGTGATAAGCCCTGACTTGACTTCAGTGTTATCAATAGTTCTCAAACGCATTGGCTGCTTCTTCTGCACCATTGGTAACTGCTGTTCCTCAACAAAACACTGATTCACAAAGCAACAGCTAGCACCTAAGTCAACCATGGCCCGTGTGTCAACCAACTGCACACTGCCATGCACCTGCACTTGCAGCGTCACTGGCAACTCCAATGCCATGTGGTCAGACCTCAGCATCCTTGCATGGATCACTGCCGCTCATGCAGTTTGGCACCTCCTCTTACTCACACTTGCTTCCTCTAGACCCTGCAAAACAGTACTATTTGACGCTGTGAGTATATGGGTCCAACTGGTTGCCCCTGCCGCAAACACATGGGGCGACCCTACACAAAACCTGGTTTGAGTTCTTCTACTTTCTTTGCACTCTCCACAGCCTCTCAAACCGCTGCCCTAATGGATTCCTCCCATGCCAGGCATTGAGCAATGAGGTGGCCAAACTTGCCACACTTGTAACACTTGCGAGTTGACAGCAAACCTTTTGCCTGCGTCTACATCCATTGCATTTGGGTCCACCAATGGAGGAGGGGGTGCTGCAGGGGCTGGCAACGCAGCGCAAGGTGCTGGTGGTGTCGACAACAAACTGGCATAGGCCGCACTTTTCTTCTTGGCTGCCAGGTCTGCTAACTTGGTCTCCCTCCTCAACAGGATATTGCATGCCTCCTCCGCAGTCTGGAAGTCCGTATTCACCAACGCTTCCATTGTGGCTGTGTTCAGGCCCTTCCAGAACCAATCCTTGATATAATTGCTCTTGGCATTGGCACATCCCAACCTTCCTTTTAACTTGAAGAAGGCCATGCAGTAGTCAGTGATTGACTTCAAACTCTGCTGCAGCTGACCAGTGCAATTAAGCGTGTCCTAGGCCTGATCATGTGTGCAGAATGCAGCCCCTTGAAGTCTACAAGCCACACAGACCAACTGAACCTCCACGGGTTGAGCACAGGATTGTCCGACCCCGTCATGATGATGGCTGACCACTGATATGCTGACTCCGTTAGATAAGACTGCACCCAAACAATCTTCTGCTGGTTGTCCCAAAAGACTTTGAATTCTGCCACCGCCTTGACCTGGTTGGCAAACTGATCTGCAAGCTGCTTTGACTTTCCATCGTATACCTCAGGTGGGTTGATTCTCAGAACATGCGGTACCTGCTGGACCCATCATTGTTCATGCCCTTGCACCACCTGCTTGAGATGCCAGACCACTTGCTCCAGCTGCATGACATGAGCCAGTACTGCTGTGAGTCCCTCTTTCTGCGCTTGCATGTGCGCTGTCAGCTGAGATTGCATGGCTTGAAAGACTATGCCCACAATCTTTTCGCTCATCGGGTCCGTTGTGGCGGTCTCCTTGTGGTCTGTGGCAGTCGACATTGAGAGATGGCAGAAAAGAAAATTTTATTATCTTTGTCCAAGTGTAAGGCTTTGACTTGCAGATTGCAATGTGGTGCGTCAACAGCACTAAGAACAAAATATATTTCTAATGGGTAAGAATGTAATGATATGACATACCTAAGAACGAAATAGACAAAGATAAGAAATGTACTACTAACTACGAGGTGACTGTAAGAGCGTGGTCACGTGTATTGTGACACTTTGTCTGTGCCAGTCACCTCAACATTGTCAGCTGACATCGACACCAAGATGAGAATTGACCTGGCCAGCAAGTTGGCACATCCACTGTCTGTGTAACCTTCACAGGTGGCTTATCCTCTATTCACTGGTACTGTTGGTTAATGTCAGCATGGTATTCTTTGAGAGACAGACAAGGACTTTGAGCCATGGGGGCCCATTTACAAGGACAACTTTTTTTATAGAGCTATATTAATATATTCTACACCATGTACTCCATCATGTAGACTGCTTAGCAGTCTAAACAAGGGGCATGTAACAGATGTACAGCCATAGTGCCTTGCTCTATGGCCTCTTCAAAAAAGTATAATAATTATTATGTTGAATAATAATTATATTAAATAAATATAAAATTAAATTAATTAAATACATATTATAATGTTGTATGGCTGCCTTATGTAAGGCAGCCAATTTTACTGTCATACGTAGTACTAGAATTGACCACCAATCTGGTTCTGCTGTGTGACTGTAAGGCTTAGCAATTACTCTTGACAACGTTTCACTTATATAAAGCAACAAATTTTACTTTCATACTAAGTAGTACTAGAATCAAACATCAATCTGGTTCTCTTGTGTGAGAGTAAGGCTATACTATTCTCTTGACAACATTTCACCTCAAGAGCAATCCACGCATTGAATTCCAGCGTCTCCACATTGGCAAGGAGCTCCATGGTGGGTAGGGTGTCAGAACTAAGGCCAATGAACTCTGACTTCTGCAAGGTACCTGCTTTTGTCATTTGTGGTGAGATAGGCTGTGATGGTCTCCAAATCATCTTTGAGAGTGAACATGCTGTCCCTGGCTGGCATGAACATGATTTTTGATGTAGCTTTAGCCTTCTTCTCTTCTCCTTCCATTTGTTGTCATAGAAAGCCAATTGGGCCTGTTTTGACTCCTCTGCCAACTTTTCTGCCATCACGCCACCCTCCACAATGCACCACAGAGCAGTATGACTAGTATAAACATGCATAAAGCAGCCTCAAGCCTTGCATGTTGTGCATGTAATATTGCTCACTCAGGACAACTTGGCTGGAAGAGCCACAAGCACAGAGTCAGCAAGGGTTGTGGTAGAGTAGGTTCTGTCAGCTTTCAGAAGCATTTGTTCCCCTTCCAAGTAGCGACAAATCTCATTAGGTCTGTACTTTGCAGTGTCCCCAGCCTGACCCAAGTCACGTGAGATGATCGACCACATGTGTGCAAAGTTCTTGTCAGATAAAGCAGACAGCACTGCTATTGACTTCAGAAGGTCCTTCATCACCTTGCCCACATCAAATGCACAATCAATCTTCTCAAATATGTTGTCAATTGTTTTTGTAAGTGGTTTGGACAGGGAGCATTTAGTGGTGAGGACCTCTTGAAGTAAACAGACCTGCTTGACTGGGACAGCACTGCCATGGTGGTCTTTCAGGTATGCCCACAGAGCCTCAGGATCCTCCTCCTCAGCACATAACTTCTGTTCAGACAGCAAGATTGCACATTCCAGGAACAAGCACGTAAGATGGTAGTTTGAGGTCCAAGCACAGTAAGCTCATGGTTCATATGTCACATGGGGTGCTAAGATAGGATCAAAAACATAATCCCATAGTTGGACCATGGAGAGTTCAAGCTTCATACTGTATGCCCATTCAGAGTATTTGCCGTCATCCTTGTCAAGGATGTGGCCTGTCTAGGAGGATGTGATTTTGCTTACAGGGATATTGTCGACGCTTCTTATCTCTTCAATGCACTTGGCTGAAGGCATCTTGGGGGAATTTGGGGTGTTCTCAGTTGTCGGTGCCATGACAAGCAGTGGAAAGCAAGGTCAGTATATCAGATGGTCAATCCAGCAAGGTTGAGCATAGCAGAAGCTCGCAGAATCAATCAAGGTATGTCACTTCCAAAGGACAATGCAGCCACAAGCCCATAACCTGTTAGAAGTTCACACCTAGTATAACAACAGAGGTTATTCCTCAGTCTCTGTGTAATGACTCTATTTGCATACCTAGTATAACAACAAAGATTATTCTACCATGGTATACATGAGTAATTTGTCCATTATTGTAGTAAGTGACTTTTGTGCTCACCCTCAGTCTCTGTGTAATGACTGAGGGTGTTTCACTAGATGCAGAGAACAATGCTCTTTTGCAAAACAATGTAAAAATATAGTAAAAATAGACCAATTCATTTCAAAATTTTATTTGAATGTTTTGTCAAAAACCATGGAAAAAATATTGTAACTGAACTTCCATTATCTACAGCCACAATAAAATTGAGCATGGTCATGCACTTGGAGACTGGCTAAAAAAGGGCTCTCTCTATGACGCCTTATCATACTTGCTTCCAGAAGTAACAGCTCATTGGGTTTGGTAACAATATTCTTTCTATGTTTTTGACAAAAACATTCAAATAAAATTTTAAAAACAGTTGGATTATTTTTATTGTATTTTCACATTGTTTTGCAAAAGATCATTGTTACCTGCATCCAGTGTTTGCTGTCCCATCTAGTTTATTCGAGGCTCTTGGTGATGAGTGAATGCGTGTGGATGAGATGATGAGAGAGAGAATAGAGAAAGATATAAATTAGAAAAATCTGCTGACAAGGCTCTTGAGTGTTTGCGGGAAAGAAATTCAATTTCTTGAGTCCTAAGCGAGTTCTTGAGTACCAGATTCTGCCTCCTGGGGGAGAGGGGCCAAAAGACAAGCTAACTATGAGGGGACTGAAGTAGTGAAAGTAGTGAGAACAAGTAAGTAGGATGTAATGAAATGGAGTAGGGATGGTGGGAGGGACACTCAAACGCGTGATGTAATGTGGGTCTATGTGAAGCGGCACTGCAAGCGCAGTGTGAGACAAGTAAACATAATATTTGTATGAGAACTTACTTGCAAGTGCAGTGTGAGACAATGAAGTCATTGGCACCGCTATTGCAGCATAGCAATTTTATAATCAAATATATTTAGACTTAGTAAGATACTGAAGTTCGAGGAAACAAGAATATATTTTGTCAGTTATAGAACATGTCATAAAATAGTTACAAACCTGGAGTTCGAGGAAACAAGAATGTCTCGAACTCCAGAGGAGATGAGTTATAAATACCATTGAACTACTAAAACATGGATGTGAAATATAAACAGTGGTCGCGAAGTGCTCCACAATACAGTAGTCGAACTTTTGGAGATTTGAAAATGCAAACGAGACACATACCAGACACATGACGCAATGGTACGTCATCCGTCGTCAGTGGACTTTCCAATGTACTTTTTGACATTCCCACTCACTGACAATGGAGGAGTATCTATACCAAGTCATTTTTGAAACTTGACGAACATCTCACAAGCAAGAGCCTTCATGAATATGTTGGCAATCATTTCTTTAATCATTACATATTCCAACTTGATGTTTTGCTTTGTGATATGCTCACGTATAAAATGATAACGGATATCAATATGCTTGGCATGCAAATGACCGACTGGATTGTTTGACAAAGCGATGCTACCAGCGCTATCAGAGTGGATTATGGTAGCTAGAACTTGAGGAAAATCTAGCTCAGAGAGAAGGTTTCTTATTCAAATGGCTTCACAAGTGGCATTGGAGGAAGCGATGTATTTGGCTTTGACAGTTGAAGTGGCAACTACTCGTTGTTTCTTAGATGACCATGATACTACGGTCCCATTTACTTCAAAGTTCCAACCACTCACAGATTTTCTATCATCTGTATCTTGAGCCCAATTAGCATTGCTCTATCCAACTAGTCTGATTTTGTCATCTTTAGTGCTTCCTAACTTTAGGACCAAGTCTTTTGTTCCCTTTAGGTAGCGTAGTATTCTCTTGCAAGCGGCTAAGTGCGTTATTCCTTGGTTACTAGCATATTGAGCAACTAAGCCGACAGAGAACTGAATGTTGGGATGCGTTTGAGTGGCGTATAGTAAAGATCCAACTAGTGATAGATAGTTGAGGCTGTTCGAATAACTTTGATATGCTTCCAATTCCGAACAATTAGTCAGGGATTGTGACAATGACAAATTGTGATTCATAGCCATAAGAGTCGAGACAAGCGCACAAGTCAACATGCCAAAGCGCTTGAGCATGGAGTCAATGTATGCTGATTGATTAAGGTAAATAAGGCGATTGGCGTGGTCTTGGATGATGTGCAGTCTGAGTAAATAATGGATCTCTCCTAGATCTGTAATGTCAAAATTCATAGACAGATCATTCTTGAATGAGATGATTTTGCAGATGTCCTTGCTAGCAATAGCCATGTCATCAACATATACCAAAATAATCAGAATAATTTTGTTGCCAGATTGAAATACATATAGACAATCATTGGAACTAGTTTGCTGAAAACCTAGTTTAATGAGTGCGTCATATAATTTTTGCTTCCATTTTCAGCCTGCCTGTTTCAGACCGTATATGGATTTTAATAGTTTCCAGTACCTTTTCTTTCCAATTTCTTCTGGAGCTTTCATATATATTTCTTCATCTAAATTGCCTTCAAGATAAGTGCCAATGACATCAATTTGGTGGACGTCAAAATCCAAAATTGCGGCCAATGTTAGGAAGATTTGAAGGATGGTGAATTTAGCAACTGAGGAAAACGTTTCATTGAAATCAATGCCTGCAATCTGAGAGAATCCCTGTGCAACTATACATGCCTTAAATTTAGCGTGATTACCATGTTCATCCAGTTTTTCTTTCAGAACAACTTTGCTGCCGATGGCTTGTTTTCCAGGAGGAAGCTTGTCAGTCTCCTCAAAAACCCCTTTGTCAACTAACTGTCGATATTTGGAATCAATGGCTAACTTCCAGTTGTCAGCTTGAGGAGATTTGATAGCTTCCCTATATGTAGGTCCTGATATAGTCATAAAAGCCTTATGTTCTCCGTCCTGATTGGATTCATCCAGCTGTCAATATCTAATTGGTAGCCTGCGCTTCCAAGTAGAAGGGTCTCTTTTGGGTAAGTCCTCCCACTTCTTAGATTTGCATGGGTCAGCAGGCAGTGTTATCTCAACGTTTTCAGACACAGGAGTGGAGGGTCTTGGGGGTGAAAGATATTGCAGATCTTGAATAGGAGTTTGCTCAATGGCAGAACTATACTCAGATCCCTCTTTGCTAGTTAACTCACCATCAGAGAAATGTGATGGGATCAGAATCCTATGTGCAGTGTCCTCATTGGGATATATAGCTGCATTGACAAATTTGTTTATCTCTTGAAACAAAGATTGAGTAATGCCGGGATCAATATGGGCTAATTCACTAGGTGCATTATTCTCATAAAATTGAATGTCCTGAGAGGCAATGAGTTTTCCATTTTTGAGGTCTTCAAGTCAATAACCCTTAGTTTCATCAACCCACCAACCTAGCATATGAACTCTCATGGCTCTGGACTCCAATTTTCCCTGTCAGACCTCTTTTGGGACATGAGCCCAGCCAAGGGTTCCAAAAGTTTGCAAATGCGATATATTGGGTTTCTTGCCCATGCCATTCCATTTGGTGTATGGAATCTTCCCATTCAGAGCTGAAGTTGGTGTTAAGATGCGGATATAAATTGCGTACATGAAAGCTTCACCCCAGTATTGCAGGTCCATGTTTGCACCATGCAACATACTCTGCATCATTTCCATGAACATGGCTATGGCCCTTTCTGCAATACCATTCTGTTGGGGTCGGTACAGATTAGTAGTTTTGTATTTAATGCCATTCATTGAACAAAACTTATTCATAGCGGCATTAACAAACTCATTGCCATTGTTGGTCCTAATGATCTTGACCAATCAACCTGCCTGGCGCTTGAATAAAGCAATTAACTCATGTACAACGTCTCCGACTTCTTCCTTACATTGTAAAAGCCTGCCCATGGGGTAACAACGGCTGACTTCAACCACGACCAAAGTGTAAAGATAGCCGTTCTAAGTAGGTACGGACATTGGTTCGGTCAAGTCCATGATGAGTAATTCATTTTTCTCGTAGGTTGTTGTACTGGCTTCAGGCAGAGGAGGTTTAGAGGATGTAAGGGGAACACTTAACGTCTGCGGAACTCCTTCCACAGAGCCAGTGAGCACTGGTGACAAGCAGGAGTCAAGCAGGCGTAGAGGCAGGCAAGAGTCAAGCAAGGGACCGGCAAGGCTAACCAAGCGGTCGGACGTCGCTAGAGAGCTTACAGTAGGTTCGGTGTGTAGGCCAGAAGAACACTGCTATTGTTCAGCCTGGGGATATTCTATCCACAGGCTGCCTATATATACTACATTGGTGGCTGTGCTATTACTAATACTGTTTACTAATTGGGCTCTGGTATGTAAAGGAGTATGACTAATGTAAGGGCAACCTCTGGAGGCTATGGCTCAGTCACACAGCTGGCAGAGGGAAATCCAAAGTATATATAGGTAATACAACAATAACTACTCACCTGGCAGAGGGAAATCCAAAGAGAACAAGTCTAGGGATTCCCTATGCCAGAAGAGACGCTTCCAAGGCTCCAGAAGCGTGGGAAGTAACTGTATAGCATGACAAAAGCCACAATAAAATTTATAATCTAAAAAAGAAAAGCCAATTAAATTTGTGTGAAGGAAATCTTGTCCCTGCCAGGCCAAGCAAATACCATAGGGGAGACCCTTAATTGTTACTCCTGCTCATTGTAGTAACCCCAAGCTGATAAGATTGGCACCAAGGGTAGGAATAAGCAAGACATCATCAAGGTGAACGTTGTTTAAACCATCAAGCACATTCGTATGGAAACCGATGGATCCAATGCCTGCAACTGGTACTTGGTTCAGCCCTCCAACAGAGATGTATTGATTTTGAGTTTCTCAATACTCAATAAAATATTCCTTTTCAGCAATCATGTGGCACAAGACCACACTGCCAAGTAGTAAACCTGAAGGTAACCCATCACAAGTCGCCATGAGGACTTTCCCAACTTTGTGAGCCTGGTCGGTGACTTCATTTACCGCTATGTTAGTGTTACCAATGCTTTTTGCCTTTTTTTGGCTTAGGACACTTGGGGCTCCAATGTCTCTTTTCACTGCAATTATAGCAAATATCATTGGGTTTAGGCTCACATTTAGGTTTGTTCTTCTTCTTTGGATCCTTGCTATCATTCTTACTCCCACTCAAATTACTATCAGATTTTGAAATAAACACAAGAGTCTTGTTAGAGGCCAATTCGTCATGTGAAATTCTGTCATAGACTGATAATAATTCAGCAGTTGAGTTTTCGAGAGTAAGTGAAGCGCCTCAAAACAGTAGATTTTGTTTAACTACTTCCCACGTAGCGGATCGAGGTAGAGAGAGAAGAATAGCATTAATGATGGTATTGTCATCGATTTTGTGCCCAGCTTTGATGAAACAACGGCAAATGTTTAAGTAGAATCCCAAATGATCAGTCATTGGGTTATTCCCGTCCCATTTCTTCACGTAAAGCTGTTGGTAATAATAGTGGACATTAATGCCACTTTGCTGGCTGACATAGTTTTGACGCAGGTGATTCCATATTTCCTTTGAACTGTCCAGACCAATAATTGATTTGTGCTGTGTGTATTTGATAGCATTTCAAATTATCCCCATAGCCACGTCATCTTTGTTCAGCCAGTGCTCATATTTATCATGAGCTTGTTCCCATGTCAAGTACCATTTAGATTGCAAAACCTCAAGAAGTTTCTGACCGTCCTTGCGCACAGTGACCGACGTAGATTCCGTAGATGGACAAGTAGTCGTCAATAAATCTGGGTATTCGGAAGGAGGTTTGGCGGGGCAAAGTTCACGACCGGAAGTAACTCCCCATAAAGATTTAGCTTGCAGGGCTGCCTTCATGTTGTCAGCCCATACGTGGTAATTAGTTCCGTTAAACTTTGGAAACTGTAAAGTCTCCAAAGTGTTGTCGTTGGCGGTGGAGCCCATAACCTGTTGCAGCATAGCGATTTTACAATCAAATATATTTAGACTTAGTAAGATACTGGAGTTCAAGGAAACGAGAATATATTTTGTCAGCTATAGAACATGTCATAAAATAGTTACAAACCTGGAGTTCGAGGAAACAAGAATGTCTCAAACTCCAGAGGAGATGAGTTATAAATACCATCGAACTACTAAAACATGGATGTGAAATATAAACAGTGGTCGCGAAGTGCTCCACAATACAGTAGTCGAACTTTTGGAGATTTGAAAATGCAAACGAGACACATACCAGACACATGACGCAATGGTACGTCATCCGTCGTCAGTGGACTTTCCGATGTACTTTTCAACAACCGCGCCCGCAAGTATTTAATGTGAGAACAATGCGAGACCGGACAAAGAGCTGGGGTGAGTGCATGTGACTGTGAAGGGTGGCGATGAACTGGCCTCTGCCCGAATTAACCCCGGGCAACCCTCCTTACACACTTGCCCTATCCATATATATATGCTCATCTTTACTTGCCCGACCCTAATTCTGACCCTGTCCGGTCACCAAACCAATGCGCACGGTGTAATGATGCGTGAAGTCTCAACAACAAGTACAAAATATACTTTTAATCTGAAGTTCGAGCAGACAGAATTAATATTGAGTACTGTATAATGCATATATACATACCTGAAGTTCAAGCAGACAGAATGCTTGAACCCCAGGATAATAGGGGGTTTTTATAAGGTTTGTGTCTCATAATGATGTATTGTATGTCGAATTCGATGATGAAATGAAATGTAATTATCAAGTCCAAACGAGAGTTTGTACAAGGCCAATGCGGCAGCCCAAGTAGTGACCACGTGACCTGGGAGGGGCAAGACTCTGAACAGGGGGTCGAGAGACTCTCTTGTTGACAGAGATCTTCCTCCCAGGTACGAATATTATTTATTTCGATAGGTCTAGTCTAATGACAGAGATCTTCCTCCCAGACACGCAGGGTTCGCGACGTCGTTTCGAGCTATAATCGAACTGCGTTCATCGTACTCATTAACTTTTGTACTCAATATTATCAGAGTTCATGAGTGAACATGGGGGAGGCTCTTCAGGGACGCCCACTGTGCCAGGAGAAAGTCAACGCAGCATCCATGAGAACTCCCAATGCCGGCGTGATACCTCTTTTGGAGAGAATCGAGGGAGCACCGAACAAGTTGCCCCTATTGGACAGGGTCTCGACCCTGCGCTTGTCGTCGCAGGGATGGAAAAGGAAGTTGAGCGATTCCGAAACCGGGAACAGTCCAAAGAAGATACGCTCATCCGAATTATTACCCTCTGTGGAAAGTCCTCTAGCCCAACACACGTCAAGCAACAGTCAGCGACCCAATACATCAAGCTTATTGATCAGATTGAGGAACAAGCTAGGCGCCAAGTTGAGCGGGGACAGAGCCAGCTCAACATGCCCGCCCGACCTGATGAAAGGAACGAGGAACCTGAGCCGGAAGGCATCAATGAAATCGATGTACCCAGAAGAGACACACCATCACCAAGAGCAGTGGACCGGGAAACTGAACGCTTCCTTGACTCAGTCAAGCGAAGTCTTGGAGGAAACCCGTCCGATGATGAGGGAAGTGACGACGGAAACCCAGCCGGAAAGAAAAGAAGAATTGTCGATGCCAAACTCCCGTGGTATGCCAGTGAACTTGCAGCAAGAGCCTCAGGACGGCCCGAGACACACAAGACCAGAGAAATCCTTGAATACTTCAGTTGGAACCCAACGGAAGTCAAGCAAAAGATTAACCTTGCCCAATCAGCTCCCACCGGATTTCCCTCAACCCAATGGGACAACATCATCCATGGCAGACCTGTCGACCTCGATGTCCTCCTCAGCTCTCTCAACCATGTCGGAGCTCCTAAGGAGAATAGAGGTCGTATCGGAGATCAC
>QLOM01006350.1:0-12425 GCA_003313785.1 Termitomyces sp. MG148
GTATGTAAAGGAGTATGACTAACAATAATCAATGCTGAGTAAGGTCCAGGCATATGACTCATCAAGGTTGACTACTACAAGATGGAAGGTGAAAGGGTGGGCCGAGCGGCTGGTTAGATCTGCTAAGAATAGGCGTATCGTTGGACTAAGCTCGGAATAGGGTTGGACGTGGTCCAGAGACTGGTCCCCTGACAGTGGTGTTAACTGGGATCAAGTCGACCATACTGGTCATTTGGCAGATCACTACTCATAGGTAGTCGTAGCCATGGGATTCTGGAAAGGGACCTACAAAGTCCATTCCTATCAAATCCCATGGCTTTGTCGGTATAGGCAGTGAATGCAGCTTACTCGGTGGTCTCTAGTTCATTGTCTTTGATCGTTGGCATTGCACGCACGTTGAGCAGAACTTGCTCGTATCTGTGGCCATCTTCAGCCACCAAAACCACCGGCGCAGGTACCCCAGCGTACGCTGGCCCCCAAAATGGCCCACCACTTGGTGGACTTGTTCCAGGATTGTCGTAATCAATGACCGCATCTCGGGTACACACAGCACCCTGGCCCCCTGCAAGTTTGTTGTGAACAATGGCTCACCATTGATGATGAACCGCAGGTGATCACCCAGATGGCAGAAAACCTCCAATGCCACTTGGTCTGTTGTGTATCCGTACACCACCTGCTGCAGGAACTCCGCGTCTGCTCTACTGGCTGGCTGCAGTAGAGCCTCCTCGTCCGTCTGGATGACTTCACTTATGGTTGAGCACTCCTGCCCTTTCTGGCCAGTGGCCTCCGCTAGCTGCTGAGCCTGCCTCTCCCTCTCCTCTGTCTGCTCCCAGAGCTGTGTGCTCCGTTTCAGTTCTTGAGCCCTCATGGCTCCAACTTCCACCACATGTTCCTTCACCTTGCGGAACTGATGGACTGGCAGGTCCTTGCCCTCAGGATCGATGCGATAGTCTACATTGACATATTCCTCCATGGGATGCACCTCCTCTTGCTTGTCACTCTCGAAGTACCAAGACAGGCAATCCACCACCTTATTCAATTCACTCTTCACATAGGTGATGTCAAATTGGTAACGGGACAGGTAGTCGATCCACCGTTGATAGGGACAGCCCGGCACTGAGGGCGGAAAGAGCAAAAGTATCCCAAATGAGGACGCCGCCCTTCAGCAGGACCGACAGGACCCAAAGACAGGATAGGTTGGGAACAGACCAAAAAACGGTACGGAACAAACCCGGTGGTACCCACAGCGGAACCCCAGAAAGGAACAGAGGAATGGAATGACGGAAGAATAGGGGACGGAAAGCGGATAGCGGAGAAGGAAAGCAGGACCCGCTAAGAGACAACAGAGGAACCTTAGTCGGATGGGATACTATAAAAACTGTACAATATGTTCGGAATAAATCATCTCTTTCACCTCAAAACATAGTCCAGAGTTCACAATACAGAGTTCAAAAGACATTCCAAACTTGTCCGTTGCGTCCTGCGTATCCAACAGCGTTTCTGTTACCAATTCCGACAGCGTACTCTCTCTTACCGTGCTTCTACCGATCCGTTGTCTACCGCAAAAACATAGCATACTGATAAACCGCCAGAAGTTTCCGCCAAAAAGCTTCCGTCCTACCGACAGCTACTTCCGTCGCGCACTCAGACGGTCGACTAAGAGCAATCAGGTGGTTATCCTTGAAAGATTCTTCGCTGACTATCAGTCACCCCTATAGCACGCTAATAATATCAGACTTACCAAGAGTCTACATTCTGCTTATAGGAAGTTAGTGACGTTATCATATTGGAGCCCACTGCGAGGGACTCTTTTACAGAATACCACCAGAAACTAGAGCACAAAGGCGACGCCGGGAAGCTGTGGAACCGCCATCAAGTCTTTTCCCGCCGTTACCAACAATCCCAATCCGAATTGGATTAACTGACCCGACCCCATCAACAAGGCGCCACGTACCGCCTACCTTAGCGGAAGAACTAGAAGCGGCATATCAGAGACTAACCGTTGACGATATCCCCGATCTATTCCCAAGAAACTTATCACCAGTAACCCCGCTAGACAAATTCTTCTCATTCAACATATCGGTACTGGCCACTCCCCGACTGACACCCGTTCAGCACCCACCAAAACTAATCAAAGATAGTCAACCCAGGAGAATGGAGGAAAACACCGCTTCGCGGATGCTGACCAGGGGCAGCGGAACAGCCCTGAAATGGAATAAAAACAAGCCAAGGGAGCTGCCTCACTATTTCTGCAAATTAGAATACTTGTTTTGCGATTGCCAGGTCACGGACGAGCGCCATAAGAAGGAATATGCAGCACAATATGTGTCGTACAACATGGCAGAACTATGGACATGTATTCCGCAGTTTGAAGGTAATACCGGCGAACCAAACCGCCCATACACCTACGCGGAGTGGAAAGCCGCAATTGTGAAATTATATCCCAGAGCAGAGGAGCAAGCCAAATGGGCGGTGAGCAACCTGGAAAGGCACGTAACGGGCACGTTCCGTACGGGCTTAACTACATTGGGCCAGCTCTCGGACTATTACCAAACATTCCAACAAATTGCGCAATGGCTAAAGAGTCACAACAAAATCTCCGCAAACGAGGAAAAGCAGTACTTCCAGCAGGGATTCCCGACGTCACTATGGACAAAAATAGCAAGACGGTTGGAGATCTTAGCTCCCAACCACCACCCTGACGAGCCTCACGAGGTTAGTCGGGTATATGAGGCCGGCGTATGGATATTGCACGGCACCGACACCAGTTCTGCGCCAACCCCCGCCCCGCCAACAGGATATGCCAGAGGGGTATTGCCAGCACCAGGAACGCAAGCAACGTGCAGCACCGCAACAGACAGCAGATATATTAAGAAAGAAGATCTTGGCAATATCGTAAAATTGGCTGTGGCGGCAGCCCTAGAAAAAGTGGTGGCCCCAAGCGGAGGAGGGATAGGAAACAACTGACAGAATAGCCGTCCGCCACTAGGAGACGGCTGCCATTTTTGTGGAGAAATCGGGCATACCATGGTCAGGGGCAGATGTAACGTTCTTGAAGACTACATCCTGCGGGGGCGATGCCGACGAAATGCGGAAGGAAAGGTAGTTCTTCCGTCGGGCGGTTTCATTCCCTACGACCCCAGTAAACCCCTTTACAAAGACAGGGTCGACGAGTACCACCGCCGCAACCCGGGCAACATAGCCACGGGAACTCTCTCGGCCAACGCGAACTCGGATCCCGTTCAGACCAACATCTAGCAGCTGGTGTTTGAAATTTCTCCGGCAAAGACACAGGTACCGGCGCCCTCGGCTACTTTTGCGAACAACATAGGGCAGCAGATTGCAGCCCTCAAAGAGCAACTGGAAGTATTAGAATTACGGGAGGCGGGAAACCGTAACCGCCAGGTAATGGACGGGGTCCAGATCCCCAAAGCAAAGCATCCGTTAACCGACTACCGGCCAATGGCCACTCCCGAGGCTGCTCCGGTCAAGCAAACCACGCTGACCGAAGGGACTAACCGACCCGTCAACAGGCCTACGGTCACCGAGGTGCCGGATCCGGAAGCACCACTACACCCGTTCTCTGGCATCCCACGGCGATATGTTCCGCCTGCAGACAGGGTGATGGGCAAGCTGGACAAGCGAAACGACGGGGCCTACCAAACGGAGGTACCAATACAATCGGTAGAACACACCAAAGCGGTCTTCGGACGGTTGATGGAGGCTCACATCACGATGACAGTCAGGGAAGTCCTGAGCATTGCACCAGACGTACGCAATTTGGCTAGGGCAGCGGTTACGCCAAAACGCATCTTGGCAAAAAATATAGCCCAGATAGAAGAAGTTACGGACGATGGGGTAGAGGAAGCACAAACCTCTTCGGTTGAGGTAGTGGATAGTGGCGGAAAATCTTTACGTATTCTCTCTAACACCAACGATCTGACCGCCATCAACTATGCCTCGCGAACATCGTCAGACCCAGTGTTAAACTACCTCAAATCCTTACCGATAGGCGCCGTTCCGGAGAGGTTCTGCGTAGTCCGAGATACCGATTCGCTTAGGTCCATAACCGCGCTCATAGGACAGAAAGCGGAAGTGGAATGTATCGTGGATAGCGGGTCCCAGATAATTTCCATGTCGGAAGATGTGGCAAATCGGATCGGGATCTCCTACGATCCGTTGATCGTATTGCATATGCAAAGCGCCAACGGAGCCATCAACGCATCCCTGGGATTAGCGACTAACGTGCCGTGCGTATTCAACGATATAACCCTTTTCTTACAGATACACGTCATCCGTCAACCGGCGTATGATGTACTCTTAGGAAAACCCTTCGATGTCCTCACCAGAAGTGCAGTCAAGACACATAGCGCGGAAAATACGTCGATCACTATAACCGACCCAAACATGGGGGCCATACGAACGATACCTACTTATCCTCACGGGAGTCCCCCGGATAAGAGACGGCCCACCCAACAGTACGTTCCAGCGGATACCAAAGGTCACGAGTGTTTTTGGATGGCATCAAGGAAGTGATTG
Source organism: Termitomyces sp. MG148 (assembly GCA_003313785.1). Classification (NCBI taxonomy): domain Eukaryota; kingdom Fungi; phylum Basidiomycota; class Agaricomycetes; order Agaricales; family Lyophyllaceae; genus Termitomyces; species Termitomyces sp. MG148. The sequence goes on from QLOM01006350.1 coordinate 4,540, forward strand.
GCGGTGATCACGGAGATGTCGCGCTGACACTGGAATACAACTACAAGGACAATACCGCAGAAATTATTTCATACGCACTAATTGACGAGGCCGTTCCAGGAACGGTCTCTACGAACAGCTTATCCTCTTCCAATCCCAAGCATGTACCTACCAAGCAACCTATAAAAAACAGCTCCCAAGGAGCATATGAGGCCACGTTGGCCTACCTTTATATCACTGCGTCTGAACTGTTCAAACACATTGCCCCTGACGATTCAATACTACTCACTGACAGTTACCTTCTAGGGCACGCAAAACAAAAATCTACCAACTGTAACAACAATTGTCAGACTCGCCGAACAGAAGTTCCGACCAAGACTAGGGCCGACAACCCACTGGGGACGTTTGCCGGAATAGCAAAATGCAAGGGCATACAGACCAAGAAAAAGTATAAACCTGTAGCCTTAAAGGTGAAACCGGTACCGGGACACGTGGCAGAGGACTACCGCATCAAAAGGAATATTATCGGAGACCCGCTAGCATCAATACCCGCCCTAAATCTGAACCCACCGCCGACGGTTCCTACAGGGCGGTTTACGGCAGAGCGGCTGGAACAGTTCATAAAAGATCACGACACTGGTTTCCTATCAAAAGCCGAACTAAGAGTACTCACCAACCTTGTGGCAAAACAGAATCGGACGTTTGCATGGGAAGATACCGAGCGGGGGAGTTTTAACCCAGCAATGTTCCCTCCGATCGTCATTCTGACCATACCACACGTACCCTGGAACGAAAAGAACATCCCGATACCGCCAGGCTTAGAAGGGGAAATTATGGAGATAATACGCACGAAAATCAAAGCGGGCGTCTATGAACCGTCAAATTCTTCCTACCGATCACGTTGGTTTTGCGTCCTCAAAAAGAATGGTAAGCTATGGATCATACACAGCTTAGAACCCCTTAATCGGGTAACTATTCAGCACTCGGGCGTCCCACCATACCCGGATCATGTAGCCAAGTCGTTTGCGGGAAGAATCTGTGGTGCAACACTTGACCTATATGTTGGATACAACGAGCGTTTAATATCTCCGATCTCGCGCGATCTTACGACTTTCCAGACCCCTTTTGGGGCGTTGAGGTTAGTGACCTTACCAATGGGATGGACTAACTCGGTACCAATCTTCCATGACGACATGGTCTTTATCCTGCAACCGGAGATCCCCTTATTTGTGCTAGTATTTATTGACAACGTCGGCGTTAAGGGCCCAAAGGATTGGAAACTAATTAACGGAGAACCCGCCACACATCCCCGGAACCCGAACATAAGACTGGCACTTTGGGAATTCTTTGAGGTCCTAAACTGGGTACTACAGCGGATGAAGTACTGCAGAGGTACATTCTTGGGACACAAACTGGTACTTTGCATGGAACAAGTCAAGATTTTAGGGCACGTATGCACGCCGCAAGGACGGATTCCGGAAGAAAGCCGACTCGGGCTGTTGGAACGGTGGGGACCCTGTGGAGACATTGATGCGAAATGTAGGGTTTGTTGAACTAATCAGAGGGACTCTAATCAGTGTAGACAACTAAACTTTACTTTCGCGAGTTTCATGGGGCTATGACACAGAAACTAACACTTGTAATGAAGTTGTAATGGTTTTTGTAGTTTTAGTTTATTATTATAATGAACCAAAGTAGTCCACAATATAAATGGTCTCTAAAAAGATACCAAAAAGCGACCCTAGTAAAGTCAACTAAATGATAGGCCTAAGTAGTCACACTCCCTGGGGACCCCAAGCCACACAAATGGTTTATTCACTAGATTAACAAAGTTCAAGCTTTTTAATTTGAGCGAACTTAATTCACACAAATGTAGGCAATAAGCTTTATTAAAGCTGGTCTGAAGTACTTTACTGATTAGCCTAAGTAGTCCACTCCCTGGGGACCCCGAGCTGCACAGGTTTTCCTTTGCTGGGTCCCCCTTTTCTTCTCCTATTTATATCCTCCTGTTTGCACACAGACCATGCGTGATCTGGGGCCTCTAAGCGTCTCATTGGTCCAGGTATGGGTTAAGATTGAGCCTGCTGGAGTTCAATTCAGTAAATTTTACTGAATTGAAAAGTTTTTGTTCCGGCAGCTGGTTTTAGGCTAGTTCCAGCCTCCGGTTCCGCGTTTCCATCATCCGAGACCCGCTAAGGGTCCTTCCATTGTGTTCGTGCGGTTCCGGGGAGTCCGGAGGTACCCAGGGGGGCAGGATAGCACTATTATTGAGGGCTGTAGGGCTCCGGGAAGGAAAGTTATGAAGGTTTGATGGGATTGATGCGCTGATTGCCAATCGTGATCCGAGATTAAATAGCCTATCTTTAGCCTAATCTAATCCTGATCCAAGATCCGACTAATCTTATCAAATCAATCTGATGATCTGACCGGATCACTCCGTGATATCATCAAATGATGGCTGCCGAGTGCCGCAGCTATTTTCATCTCTGGATCATTCCGTGATTAAATCAGCACAGCCACTCCTTGGTTATCATTCCTATCAATATCTAACTCCATTTCATCACTGATTGATTGATGGAAGCCCTCGGCTATCATTTCTCATCAACAAATTGTTGACTTTCAAAGATAGGTCTATATCTCCACCATCTGTGCTCCGATTTAGACGTTTGGACCGGTTTTAGGATCGTCGGGAAGCGTGGAATACTATGGTATGTACAGCCTACAGGTTTCAGCTGTGGAACATGCTTGCTTACAGGTTTTGGCAGTTTTTATGCATGTTTTAATTTCCTTTGTACCTAGTCAAAACATAATATATTTCTTATGTTTTTCTGTCACGGCGGGCCGCCGTATCAACATATCTGAGGTGCACGCGTTCCTAGGGTCCATAGGGGTTTTACGGATATTCGTAAAAAAACTTCGCACACTGAGCACACCACCTTGTCAAACTGATGCGTAAAGACGTACCGTTTGAATTCGGGGACTTACAAGTCACGGCGCAACAGGATTTAGTGGCGGCACTTAAAACTGCAAATCCCCTCGTACCGATAGACTACGTCTCGGCAGATCCGGTCATCTTAGTGGTGGATACCTCCTACATTGCCATGGGATTCTTCCTTTGCCAGTGCGCAGCGGCAAATCGGAAGCAACGGAGATATAATCGCTTTGGGTCCATAACGCTTAACGACTGGGAATCAAGATACAGCCAACCAAAATTGGAGCTTTATGGTCTATTTTGGGCTTTGCAAAATATGTGGATGTATTTGATCGGCGTAAGGAACCTCATTGTTGAGGTGGATGCGCAGTACATCAAGGGTATGTTATCTCATCCAGATATTCAACCGTCGGCAAGTATGAACCGTTGGATCGTGGTGATTTTACTGTTTCACTTCGACCTGGTTCATGTAAAAAGCGAATTCCACAGGCCGGATGGGCTGTCCCACCAACCGCGACAGCTGGGCGACCCAGAACCAGACGAGGGCGACAACGAGGTCTTCGACGACTGGATAGATCGGATGCATGGTTTCTTACATATCTTACAACCGCCGGCTTGGGTACTAAGGGAAGCGTCACCACTCAGACACTGCCTACCACCCTTAGTCGGGTACAATTCAAATGTCCGGAGACAAGATACAGTGGTAGCAATCTATGGACTTATGGACGAAGGCGACGCGACCGAGAGACTGGAAGTTCGCTTGGCGGAGGAGCCACGGGAGCTATGCGATGACAATACTCATTTGGTATATAACTCCGTACCTAGAAGCGCAAAGGCTCAAGCGGAAGACCACCATGTGGAAAGGATAAGGAAATGGATAGGGGATTTGGTTCAACCCAGCGACATGGGAGATGAGGAATACCGGCGGTTCATCCGGTACGCCACGAATTTCTTCATCAGCAGAAGCAGACTCTGGAGACGGGATGACGCTGGAGCACATAAGCTAGTTATCGAACCCGCCAAAAGGATCAGAATACTGCAAGCAATGCACGATGACCTAGGCCACAGAGGGATGTATGCGACCAGGGCGGCTTTATTGGAACGATTCTGGTGGCCGCAAGTGCGGGCGGATATCATTTGGTATGTGCAGACGTGTCACATCTGTCAGGTACAGCAAACTACCAAGTTATCGATTCCGCCAATCGTAGCAACTCTGGCACCCCTCTTCGGAAAAATATATCTAGACACTATGGTCATGCCCAAGTCGCGCCGCTTCAAGTATATCATCCAAGGCCGATGTTCCCTGACACATTGGCCCGAATTTCGGATGATGGCAAAAGAGAATGTGGAGGCAGTCGGTAACTGGATATTTGAGGACATCATATGCCGGTGGGGAACACTGCACAAAATAGTAACCGACAACGGGGCGCCCATTATCAAGGCCGTTGCACATTTGGCGAAGAAGTATAACTTACACCATATTTGGATATCGGATTACAATAAACGGGCCAACTGAATAGTGGAAAGACCACACTTCGACGTAAGACAAGCACTCTTCAAGGCCGTAGACGGGGACGAAAGTCGGTGGAGCGAGGCCGTGTATTCCGTGTTTTGGTCGGAACAGGTAATGGTGTGGCGGAGAATGGGATGTTCGCCGTACTACGCCACCACCGGGACACATCCGCTACTGCCGGCCGACATCATAGAAGCCACTTACCTACAACCACCGCCAAACACGATTTTGTCTGCAACGGACTTGGTAGTGCGACGGGCTATTGATCTGCAACAACGATACGAGCAACTAGAATGGCTACATAGCACGGTGTTCGAAGCCCGCCGTCAGGCAGCAATCCGCTTCGAACAGGACAATGCGGCCACTATCAAAGATTACGATTTCAAGCGGGGCGCACTAGTATTGATGAGGAATACGAGGATAGAGGTTACGCACAACCAAAAAATGAAACCGCATTACTTGGGCCCGCTGGTGGTGGTGTCACGTAACTGGGGGGGAGCGTACGTTCTATGCGAATTGGACGGGTCGGTACTGCACCGGCTGGTAGCGGCGTTTAGGCTCATCCCATACTTTCCGAGGGAATGTATTGAGCTGCCGGACATGGCCTTGGACATTGATACAGCAAGGCTACGGGAGCTGGAGGAAACCGAACTGCTGGACAATGAGGAAGGAGCTACGGAAGACTATGGGACCAAGCAAGAAGAGCAACACAAGGATTAACGAGTGGCCAAAGCCACAACAATCACTAACCAATAAGTTAAATTTTTCTTCAATGTTTACAGCGCGCAATGATGGAAACTGAGCGCAAAATGGTTGAATGTGGGAACAGGATATATTACAGAACACCAAGACATCTAAGTACAAGAAAAAACGTCTAAGTCCGGGGACACTAATCTGCGGGTCTAAGAACAATCCATGTCAGAGTTGCGTTTGGAGGGATCAAAGTCCTCCAGGGGGATGACGTTGGAGAGGGGGGGGCTGCGTTCCGGTGGGAAGGCATTGGCAGGGATGCGGTTTCGAATTTGCCACTGGATAGCGCTATAGCACTCCGCGGCAAAATGGGCGACGGCGTTCGACTGTAAGGTGGAGGTGGAGAGGGCTTGTTGGGCCACTAGATAACGTTGGTGGTCAGCTTCGACTCGGACTCAGTAGGACTGAAGCATGGCGCGGGCCCGATCAAGATCGCGCTCGAGAGTGACCCGGGACTGGTAGAAGTTGACGGGAGCGGTTAGACCAGACGGAAGGCGCGGCCAGTCTTCGGCATCTAGGAGGGTAGGGGGCAGCGGCGGGTAGTTAGGGGAAGGCTGCGGGCAGATCAGGAAAAATAATCCAAGGTAGAGGATTGACATACCGGGCGATAAGGCTGCCAGGCCAACGAAGATGGGGTTTCGGATAACGCATGTGCTACACGAGACATCCAGGGTGCAGCGTCGGAGGCAACGACAGGGCGAGGTGCCGGAGGTGCAGGAGGCGCTTTGGGACGGTCGTGTTCCGGTTGGAAAACAGCAGGCGCAACAACCAAAGGAACCGCCGGAGGACCAAAGTCGGACGATAGATTGATGAGGTCTGAGGGGGAAGGCGAAGCGCGGCCATCGGAACTGGTGGAGGAACCGTCATGACTGGGGACTCCCTCATCTTTGCCTTCTGCGTCAGCGTCGGTATCGGGGTCAGGCGCTGGAGGTGCAGGAGGCGCTTCGGGGCGATTGTGTTCTGGTTGGAAAACAGCAGGCGCAACAACCAAAGGAACCGCCAGAGGACCAAAGTCGGACGTTAGATCAATGAGGTCCACGGGGGAGGGCGAAGCGCGGCCACCGGAACTGGTGGAGGAGCTGTCAGGACTGGGGACCCCCTCGTCTTCGCCTTCCGCGTCAGCGTCGGTATTGGGGTCAGGCAAAGGAGGCGCAGCGGAGGGAACCGTGGGAGTGGCAGAGGACGAGGTGCTAGTGGACGCGTCGGAAGAACGGCCCGTGCTAGGAGCGGTGTGGGAGGGAACCTGACAAACAACGGTAACGGAAGGGAGGGAAGCCACGGTAGGAGGGGAAGGAGCCAGTGGAGGCGGAGGACTGGATCGTGTGGCGTGAGCAAGATAGGCACAGGGGACAGGGGGCAGGATCACGAACGGTATGAGGCAAGGATTGGGAGGCAGGCGAACGGGTCCGAAAGAGGGAGGGTGCGGGTGCAGGTCGAGGGTCGAGGTTCCTGTGGGAGGGGTCGAAAGGCTCTGCGACCGTTTCGAAGGAGGCGCGTACTCACCGCCGTCGGAAGGGCTGTCGTCTGCAGCAGGGTCAGCAGGGCGCTTGCGCTTAAGGGTGGGAGGAGGCCGAGCCCAAAAGCCAACACCGGCAGAGAAGCCGTGCTCAATCTCGGCACCTCTCCCGTGAAGCTGGAGGAACTCACGAGCGGCACGAACATGGGCAACACAAAGGGCAAGGCCCACGGCGTCGTGGTTGGCAGCTTTGCAATTACGTAAACTCGCGCCGGACAAGGTACAACATTTCGCGGCGACGGTACAGGGATGACAAGGCCGTTGGGGACCGGAGTACCAGCAAAAACTATCGATATTCTTTATGATGCAGGAATCACACTGCGGACAGATAAGGACAACCGATACACACACAAGGGACAGGCAAGGACTTACCGGGCCCTGCTCCTCGTGCGCGCGACGCCGGGTGGGGAAATCCAGGAGACGTATGGTTCCCTTGCCTGCGGGAACAGCGGTACTGGCTCCCCAGGCGGGATTGTCAGGATGGAGCCGTGGCGTGCATGGCGGAGGGATAAGGAACGCAAGGTCGGCCAGGGAAAACTGGTAAGGTAACTCAGGAGCAGGCGGCAGGCAGTGGGACAAAGAAGTACATACCTGCGAAGGGACCTGGAATGAGGCCAATGCTCGCGCCACGTCATCGGCCACGGAAGGGTCGGGGCGTCAAGCCGGCCGTTTTGGAACAGTTTTAACACCCGTTGGTACTAGGGCGCAGGGGGTGGTGGCAGCGTCGGGGGCTGGTCGGATGCCCGTAGGAACCAACGCGGAAGAAATGGGGGGATCGGGGGCGCGTCCCTTCCCTTTTTTGGCGGCGGTGTAGCAGGGGACTTTGGGGGAGGGGGCACTGGTTGACGGCGCGGTAGTGGTTGGAGCGGGAGCAGGGAGCATGGGAAGGGTGTCCAGCGCAAGGAGGGCCCGCTCTTCAGGAAGCTGAGGCACAGATCAATGATGTCACAAAAGGGGAGGCGGCGGAACAACATACCACCACGTCGTCTAGCTGGCGGGCCCACGGTTCATCCCAACGGGGGCCCCAGCAACGAAGAAACTCACGGCGAGCCTCGGCATACCGTGGCCACTGCACCCCGTGCTTGCTGAGGTCGTTCCAACTGCCAATCAGACCGGCAAGGCCAAAGGCGGCCGTCTCGTCGTTAAACCCGCCCGAAGGGAGATGGGCAAGGCGGTCCAGGGCCTCGTCGGCTCGG
>QLOM01006363.1:0-15250 GCA_003313785.1 Termitomyces sp. MG148
CAAAGTTCATCCTTCATTGTCTCTCAAAGCTTGAATTCCAGCTGCTGGTTACAGCTCAATGACACAAATTCATGCTTCGCGAGAGCATGTAAATTCCCTCCCTTACATGACTTGTTTCTCTCAACTATACCCTACTATACCATTTAGCTGTAGAGTAATTTTTACGTGTATGTTTTATACATTTCCCTCAATTTTTGCAGCCATCAATGGATGCAGGTAACAATGTTCTTTTACAAAATAATGTGAAAATACAATAAGAATAATCTAATTGATTATAAAATTTTATTTGAATGTTTTTGTCAAAAACATAGAAAAAATATTGTAACCAAACCCAATGAGCTGTTACTAGATACAAGTATGATAAGGTGTCATGGAGAGAGTTCTTTTTAGCCAGTCTCCAAGCACATGATCGTGCCCAATTTCATTGTGGCTGTGGATAACGGAAGTTCAGTTACGATATTTTTTCCATGGTTTTGACAAAAACATTCAAATAAAATTTGAAATAAATTGGATTGTTTTTACTGTATTTTTAGATTGTTTTGCAAAAGAACATTAGCCATTTAGTAGCGCCGCATGAAATTCAATCATATTGATCATGCTATGGCCATAATTTGTTTATTTTTCCTTGACATCACAATAGAGTCGTACTTCTGTTGAATATTACAAGCGTTAAATCTCGAGCGTTAAATATGGCTTCGAGTCGTCAGGTGAGCTGGTCTGCCCTTGCGTTGGCATTGTTGTATTGACAATGGCCAGACAGGAACCTATAATCTTGTCAGGAGAGATTTAAACGATAGAAAAGAACTCAATGTAGAACGCAAAGAGACGATAGACATCGCGATTATGACGACACTCGCAAATTGAGGAGTACAGCCCAGCGTTAACCTATGTCTCAAGGATATCTTGTCAGCAGTGATAACTTGTAGTCATGGTATCGACGAACAGGGAGTGGTAAATTAGGTACGAGTCTGATATGTAAATATCGTATTAGCACGAAATGGATGGTTCTTCCGAGTCGGGACTGATGATTGAGTCGCACTGCCTTCCTGAATCCTGCCTGCAACTTTCCCCACTCGTTTGGGACGGACCGGAGATTCCAGCGAGGGTCTTCACACCCGCTCTTGAACTGTTTTGGCCTCGTATATCTCAGACTTACGGGGTTATGACATGCCTACGATTTCTACGTGTTTCAATATATCACTTATTTGACTGATTGATATCACCTAACTAGCTATACTGGCCATAGGACATGGATAGCCATTTTACTAAGCCATCATCTATCGATGTCTCTTGTTCTCCTGGAAACCGGGGATCTCATTTAGATCTCATAGCTCGGGAAAAAGGTATTATCATAGATGGATACAGTGGAGTCACACGAATTGAGAGATATAAGTTATGAAGGAGAACCCACTACTGCCCGAAAATAGATTTATCCTGTTTTACTGAACTATTCCCTATCCATACCCAGATGTCCGTAAATCAGGTCTCCAATATTCCGTCGTCTTCTTTCAGGTGCAAGAGCGTCGCGTGGAGTGGGAGAATTGTCACGAATGAGTTGGTGTATCTGTTGAGACTTGGTTCCTCTGAAGTGCTCGAGAGTTGCCATGAGAAGTCCACTGTTGAGAGGCTTCTGCCATTCTGTTTGTAGTGCAGTGACGAATAGTTCGTGGAGGAAAAGTGTGAGGTCTATAATGTAGGCTTCCAGATATAGGGCTGTCCCCGGGCTAGATGTGGTCAATATATATTTGATCAAAAACATTATGTCACATACGCTGCCCGATAATTGGTGTAAAGAAAGTTGATGGCCACCGCTGTAAAGCCAGCTGCACCGAATACTATTGCTAGAGGAGGGAAAATTGGACCGAAGATTGCAGCCAGAGCAGCAACAGCAGGTAAATGCCTTAGTACGTTTCTGAAATTGGCTATATGAAGACATCCTTTCTCATCATCTGTCTGAAGGCTCACAATGAAGGTTGAGATTGAGGTATAAATGACTCGATTAGCTTGAGCATTTGCACATGGAATTCCCTTGTGACGAGGAGCTTCAGGATGGTGTCAAATGGACACATTGTTTGAATGAGGCTCAGGACTCACCATTTCTGGGTCCCGAAAATTCCAAACCTTGACAATGTCCAGATGTATGCGCCATAAACAGTCTTTCAAAATATGACCCTTGAACACTGTGCTCTTTGCAAGGTTCTTCCAATACTCTGCAAAAAACGTGAGTTCTATGAAAGGACGACATTAAATGAGAAACACATGCTTTTTGAACCCTCTCTATTGGGACAGGGATGAGCACACAGTATAATGGCAACCCAGATACGCACTCGATCGAAGTTTGGACTTTCTGCTTGGGATCAATACGTTGTGCTACGGCCCATGGGATGAAGGTCTCTTTTGTGTGGAGACACTTTCGAGTAACCTCCGTCAACTCCTCGAGTGTGCGCAAAAACCCTAAGTCACAAAAAATATTAACGTTTGATCGGCCTAGGCCTCATTTCAAGGTGCTCATACCAGGGAATTTCTGACTTGTTGAGATCGCAACGTAACTCAGTGCTTGATTGGCGTTCGGCCATGAAAATCGTCTGGTCTTGGGTGGATCGAATTGCTGCCTGAAAATTTCAATCGACTTGTTTAGGGAAATGTGAGCCTCTTCTTCAATTTGACCCTGATCGATGCTACGATTATCCTGCTGACGGGCCACCCTTGCAAAGAGCTCGGCGTACAACAAGTCGAACTTGGTAAAGACCACGATTACGGGAATTCTTCCTGCAGCATATCAGTACAGATCAAATGCGAAATTTCTAGAGGACCTACGAGTGATCGCGAGCTTCAGGAGCTCCTCATCAGCCGTCTGCATCAGACGCGACCCAGAACGTGGGGTCTCTATACATAGCCTACGATTGGAGTGTCTGTAAGCTATAATCGTTCAAGTCATAGTATGGTTACCATAGTGCATGAAGCCGTTGCTCGACGGGCAAGCCTTTCTTAGACCTCTGACGGATGAAGCTTTCAACGGTCCCCCAATGGTCAGTAAAGCCTGGTTCAAAACCCTTGCTGTCGTGGAGCGCAAAGCGTGGGTTATCATCGGACGTATATTCGCGATCAATATCAGCCATTCCAGTACGGTAATGAGCAATGTCAATGTCCTATTTGTTGTCACGGTGAAGCTTAAGCAAAACCCGTGTTACAAGCTCACCTGTTGACGGACACCAAAGATGTTGGCGATAAGGGATGACTTCCCTACTCCTGTCTGCACAAGGAAGCTGGTCAACTTTTCCATCTCGAACAAAGATGGAGGCGCTCACATTTCCTACCACCAAAACTCGGAACCTTCACAAAGGTTGACACATTACTAAGCCAAGTTTCGAGAATTTCAGAGAATTGATGACACATACCTAGGGCAGCGGGAAAGAGTCTCGTCAACCGTAGACGGAAGCGAGGAGGGAGGAGGATCCATCATGACAGGATTATTGCCCGGGGAAGCATCTATGGCGGCCATAGGTATGTTAGTCACATTGTCGGCTTGGGCCGCTATATGGTAGGGAGGGGGAGAACTCATCGTGGTAGTCAAACGAGACCTTCTCACAGAAGCGCTATCAATGACCTGACATAGGTGTACCACGTGCGGATAATGGACGCGCTTGGGATACAAAAGGCAATGCATTGATCTCCTAGTATAGATAGATAGAATTTGAGAAAAGCACAAGTAAGCGGGCGCTTTCCAAATATCCGAGCATGCCGTGACAGGGAGGAAGATTTTCAAAGTCACGAAATACTTAGTCGTCGATGCATATGAGAATCGATCAAGTCGCAACAAAGGCACGGGATCCGCCGGCATCAACGACTCGAGCATATCACGGACGCCAAATTTAAAGTTGTACTTCTCGCATCTCGGAGCCAGAAACACGCAGCCCAAGCAGAACCTAAACGTTAAACACCTAGTAAATTGACTTTTTGGTAAATGAATGCATATGTGAGGTGAAGTGGTAGACACTGAGTTGAAGGGTAACACAAAAGAGACGTCACCCAAATAGGAAGGCATTGGAGTGGTTACATAGCCTAATCACTAACTTAGGTGCGTGTATGAATAGCAACTGGCTCGGCTCTGGCCGAATTGTCACATCAAGTTGATCGTTCAGATCAGACCGTCCGGAAGTGGGGTTTAGAGTTCGTGGGGCTCGCCGGGAGTAGCATCTCGGCAGTTATGCTGAAACGGGTCAAACCAGGGAAGGAACGTCAACGGCAGATACCGAAGCGGAGTTAACTCTGAGAACAACTGCTGAGGATACTGTAGCGTACATAAACAATGCCTATGTGTAGTACGTTGAATACAACCCGAAAGGGAAACTCCCAACCTCAATAGCAGCTGTAACGTTTGAAACACACCGTGACTGGAGGTCACAGCACAGCCCGCATACGGAGAACTCATGAGCACTGAACACTTAAATTCACCACCTGCACCAACCCGCAGTAGACTAACACACCCATGACTCGCCTGGGGTATTTCACGACGTGGTTCCCACCTCGCGCTTTACACACCACAGAAGAGTCTGCGAAGAAATCTATGCGTTACATCATCTCACGAGTAGTGTACCCAGTCTTAGCTGAGTAGTAACTTGAATAATTAGAACATCATCATCAGACACAGAGAAGTCCTTTTTTTCAAGGCCTCACTTGCCGTATTTTGTCGAAGTACTTGGCATGGGCAAGCACAAGTTCAACGACTTTTCTGTATAGAAATCCGAGTACAACTTTTGAGTTCAATGGGCCCAGGGTAGTCGCAGACCAGGGTGTGTCCCGCTTGTGTACGCAACCAGGTAAATAACTGGAAGTATCCCTTCCAAGGTTTACGACAACACTACCTCAAGTCTCTCCTGAGTGTCTTTACAATGATATAGACCGCAGAACGTGGATGAAACATAAGAAAATGTAATTCACGTCGCAACGTCTTTCTCTCCACTCAGTCTCTAAAATGGCGGACTCGGTGTACGCCCATGGTTCCTGAACGACAATCAGGATAGTAAAAGCGACGAACGGCTTCCAACATACCTTGATTTATCTCGGCTAAAACTGTCAAACGCGGCTTGGCTTCCCATCCAGCCTGAGGTGCAATTAGTCGGAGTTCGGCGTAATCATAGAACTATAGGAAGAGAAAAGTTGGCACTGCGAACGTTCATATCACTGACAGTACAGCGAGATGATGGCAATTACCAATGGAAGGAAAATCATCGAGTCTACTTTGGATATTGTTACTTCTCGCGTAGCAATTCAATTGACATAATACGTTCAAAGTTAAGAGCACGAATCAGAGAGCGTATGCGTACTCACAAAACGTCCAAGCAATTTTCCGAAGACTTGGACATGATGGTCGTTCATATGTGAACGTTCTCAAGCATTTCGCGAACTTCCGAGATACACCCGATATTTGTATAATGGTCTATATTAACGTTTCACGAGCTCACTCAGACATAAAATAATGGAGCCATACATGCGGATACAGCAAGTGCCACAACAGTGATGCACTTACTATTAGATGGGTGCGCACATTTTGAGCTAAGAATTTCCGGATACAGGAGTAAATTCGTCGGAACTAATAGGTTTTCGACAACAGCGGAGAACAAAGCGACGTGCTGGGCAGTGACTGGCGATAGGAAAGCTTGTCAAACGCGGAATCGAGCCATTAAGAACAGCGGCAAAGTTTATGAACAGAAGTGACTCGTATGGAGCTCATCATGCATTGTTAATTGCGAAGTCGACTCAAGACACACCGGATGAGCGTGAGCTCCTGTTTTTCGTCGGCTTTTTGAGATAATATCCGTCATCAACTCTGAAGCCATCCTGGAGCGTCGTAGTACCCACGTCGCCTGAAGGACTACAAAAGTCTTGCGCAGAACTCCTTCATAAAGGCTAGCGGTCTGTCCTATATATACGCCAACAAAGTACCTGGCCTTTGTATGAGTTGATAACGAGGAGACATCATAGAAAAGAATAACCTGTGAGTCGCTGAATGTTAGAAAAGCAAAGAGAATGCTACATCAGTCATAGCAAAGCCATCCGGAAAAGTATAAATATATAACGTTGAGCAAGAGTTGAATACAAGTAGAAAATAATGAGGATGTACCTCTGTATCGAGCCAGATAGAATATCCTCCGTAGATCAAACTCCTCTGCCAGTGTCGAATGCCCAAGTCGCGACTATAACAACCCACTTGAGATGAATTCCAGGAAGTCCCAGAAACTAACAGAAGAATCATGATTAGGCAGCGTTGGGGACTAACAGGAGCGAATGGCGGCGGATACAAGCGGACAATGTATGTTTCTGGTAGCATGAAGCTGGATTCCACCTTTATCATAACTACAGGATAAGTAAGTATCCTTAGATTTGAAGGCGAAGAAATTGACGAAGATATTTTCGTATTTGTTCTGATCAGGATTCCGCTTCAATTGAAATGGAATGCCGTCCCGAAGAGCATCCCGTCTGTCGTTGGGGCACCTCGAAATGGTTTTCGTTGTGGTTACACTACGGTGACGATGTAAGTTGTGGAGTTTGATCGATAGATCGGTGATTGTGTGGGTCAAATAACGTCAAACTTTGTGACATGCGTGAGTCTGGCGTATTTGCGGCTGCTGCACGTGCCTCTCTTGTGATGGAACACACATGGACTTTGCCAGAGTACGATACGTCGCACGCCCCATCCCTCGAGTCTACGGAGCACCCGGCCCACTTTGCCCGCTCTGCAAAATGGTATGCGCCACCACCGTCCACGTGCGCACTGACCAACGCCGACCAGGTGCTCCGATGGATCGGCAGTCCTCGCACACTGCGAAGACCACTCGCTGCGGCTCTTTGGTCCTGCGGACCGGACCTTGCCCCAGACCACGCCGGTCCTCGAGTTCCTCTGGTACCCCACCGCGTCCGTGCACGACCCCGCGTCGTACTGCTTCCTCGCGTCGGTCCACGACCGGCCCCTCACTCGACGCCTCTGATGGTCGCATAAGCTGCTCACTTTCTCACGGTCACGCTAATCCACGCTCCACAGCTACGTGCATTGTATCCCATTGTCGACCACCGCGAATGCCACGTTGCCCCACACAGTCTTGCGTTCGACCTCTTTGCCTCCCGGTGCGTCTCTCCGCCCCGGCCCGCTCACCCGTCTCACTCATCCAGGCTCTACCACGACGCCATCGAGGTCTTCGACGTCTCCCGCCCTGGCCCGGGCACGCGTCTCCCCTCCAGGAAAAGCAAAGACGGTCTCAAAGGTCAGTGCCCGCATCGTCACATGACAGTCACGTCATACCGCGCCAGGCATCATCTCCGCCCTCGCGTTCGTGCCCTCGCACGCCTCGGACCTCTATGCTGCCGGCAGCCTCTCTCCCACGCCCGCTAACATTGCCCTCTTTTCCTCCGCTCAGCCTGAACCCGTCATCTTCCTTTCCGGCACACCCCGGGCCGGCGTGACACAGGCGAGTCCCCCAGTCACATCGTCCTTCTCACTCCTCACTGCGCCACAAGATCCAATTTAACCCACTCACGCCACACCTCATGTACACTGCGCACCGGCGCCACGGTACCATCTACGCGTGGGATCTCCGCACGCACCTTGACACGCCCCTCGTGTTGAGAGTTGACACCTAGAACACGAGTAAGTATCCTGAACCTCAGTCGTCGTGTACTTGACTGTATTGAACCTACCTAGAACACGAGTAAGTATCCTGAACTAGGTAGAGATATCTGTAAGTACAATGTCTGTATCGATTATGTATTTTCACTTACCCTCAGTCGTCGTGTACTTGACTGAGGGTACAGTATTTACTGTCCGTGGTATATATATCTTATTGTCTGTATCAAGGGTGAGATAAAGGAATAAATGAATGTATATTGACCCTTGCACGGTCATCAGAGCTCGAGACGCTTATGGTGTTACTAGCATCTAACACTCCTCCTCACCGTAAGTGGCGCAGAAACGGCACTCGAGCTCCTTCTCGCGTCGAATCACGGCGGAGATAATCCCATTATACATCGCAGTCAAGAGAAACGAGGAAGCGGGAGGGGTTTGGTGAATAGATCGGCAATATTGTCTTTCGTATTGATATATCGTACGATGATTTCTTGAGATGCTACACGCTCTCGTAAGAAATGGTATTTGATATCGATATGTTTCACTCTTGAGTGTAGCATTGGGTCTTCCGATAAGTTAATTGCCGCGTTGTTATCACACAGGATGGTCGTTGCGCCGCCTGGTGTATAACCAATGGTTTGAAGGAGGGTTCTTAACCATATGCATTCTTGGGCAGCCTCGAAAGCAGCCATGTATTCAGCTTCGCACAAAGACGCAGCCACCATTTTCTGCTTTCTGGAAGCCCATGAGATGATGCCTGAGCCCAGTGACCACGCATATCCTCCCACACTTCGCCTTGTATCCAAGCAGTTCGCCCAGTCTGAATCAGTGAAGCCAGCAAGCGCAATAGGAGAGGATCCGCCTAGGCAAAGTCGAAGGTCTCTAGTCCCCTTCAAGTATCGAACAACACGGATTGCTGCGTGCCAATGCGTTACTGAGTAGGAATCAAAATATTGACTCAGCTGTTGGACGGCATATTGTATATCTGGTCTGGACGATATAGCCAGCCATATTAAGCCTCTGACAAGTCTACGGTAGGGGATTTTTGCAATGTCGTCGCGCTCTTTTTGTGTTAGCTTCGAGTAATCTGTACGTCGCAATTTTAGACCAGGTTCCATCGGTAGGGAAAGCGGGTTGGCCTCTCTTTGTCCGAACTGCGTGATCAATCTGTCAATCACTGGTGTCTGTGAGAGGTATACTGCCCGATTAGGTCTATCCCAGTCGATTGCAATCCCAACAATTTGTCGTGGAGTGCCCAAGTCGGATATTGTCCATACCTCCTGTAACTGTGATTTGAAATATTCATTTGCCTGTTTGGAACTTGCTATTGACAAGAAATCGTCCACATGGACCGCTGCTATGATCGTACCATGGATCGATTTCCTGTAATAGATACAGGACTCGCACGCTAGTCTCGTGAAGCCCCACTTCTCGACCATGTTTTTGTTTAAGGTTCGGTTCCATGTCCGCCCCGCTTGTTTCATTCCATATAGACCTCTCTCCAATTTACAGACATAATCTTCCTTGCCTGGCTCTTCAAAATCCTTTGGCTGTTCCATGTAAGTTGTCTCCTCCTCTGGTAGAATGCCATACAAGAATGCAGTCTTAATGTCAACTTGCATTGCGTCCCAACCTTGTACTGCCGCAATATGAAGTAGGATACGCCACGATTCGGCGCGCGCTGTCGGTGAGGTCGTCTTGGTATACTCTTTCCCATATATCTGATTGAAACCTTGTAAGACATGCCTAACTTTGAATCGTACTATGGTGCCTTTTTCATTGCGCTTCAACGCAAATACGGGGCATCCTCGGTGAATTCTGTGACCGGCAGGTACTTCCTCTCTTAGTATTAGTCGATAAACGCCCATGTCCCTTAGGGATTTAAGTTCGTCCTCATATGCTGCTCTCCACTTATTTGCGTCTAGTGACTTCTGGGCTTGGTTCCATGTTTTTGGCACCTCAGGGTCTACGTCTCCAGCATCAATGCCTGGTTCTTTGTCGATTGTGTTCAGCGCTGCCAGAGCTTGGTCGAGATCTAGGTTCTCATTTGCGATGTTTGGAGGATCTGGTTGCTCCTCATTGCGGAGCTCATTGATTGCAAGTCGTCGTTCTGCCCGCGCTCCGCGTATTCGATCTGCTGACTCTTTCGATTCTCTTACAGCCTGCTGTGTTGCTGTCTCTGGTGGGTTATCAGGTCGACTTCTTTCAGTTGGGATAGGAATACGTGTTGATCTCCTTAGCGGTTCACGAGCTGGTTCGACTACTTGATTGTTATGCTGGTGATGAGGTTTGACGGCTCTAGGTATGTCTGGAATAATGGGGACTGGTTCGACTATTTCGTTCGTTACAGGGGCTAAGTCGTTATCGTCATCTGGAATTATGAATGGTTGGTCTGCTGCTCCCCGCGAGATGGTTTCGATCGATGGTATGTCTATGTGTTCTGGTGGTGGGGGTATTGTGACCAGGTCTGTCGTATTATAGTCATCTTGATGTTCGATGAACCTGACGTGGTAAGTGCTGTACACTCGTTTTGATACTCTGTCATAACATCGGTATGCCTTTGCTTTAGGGTCATACCCTATCAGAACACATTCAATTGATCGCTCATAAATCTTCGGGTTGTGTTTGCCTAGAACCAGAACAAAGACTCGACAGCCAATTTCACGAACATATGAGTATTTCGGTTTTCGACCATACCACAACTCATCCGGCATTGTGTTATTTACTGCCGAAGTTTTGGTTTTTCCATGGAGGTGAGTTGCCGTCATATAAAATTTGTCCCATAAGAATGCTGGACATTTAGCATATAGCCTCATAGCAATGCTTTTGCCCATGAGTGTCCTATGCATTCGCTCAATGCGCCCGAGATGTGCCGACGTATAGACTGCCCCGTGCTGTGTCGTTATCCCTTGGGAATGGTACCATGCTTCGTTCTCCTTGGCTACAATTTCGGAGTCGTTTCCGGATCAAAGTATGCCGAGTTGTAGTCCAGTTTCAACTTGTCGCGCTAATATCCAGGCTTTTAGTTCACCAAACGCATCGCTTTTCAACTTCAATGGTATGGACCACGGTTTATTTGTATAGTTGTCCACAATGTTCATGATGTAATTATTCCCAGTTCGTGATGTAATGTCCTGCTTCCCAGTCAAGTCTACCCAAACAATTCCAGCCCTGTGTCCTATCCCCTCCTCCCGCACCTTTGGGACCGGGGTCCTTGCCTGTTTGCCACGAATACATTTGTCACATTTTGGCGGTTTGGAGGGGAAGCTGGATGGCATACCTTCAATCATGCCAGATTTCGCCATTTCAATAATCGTCTGGTAGTTTGCGTGGCCTAGTCGACGATGCCACGTAACAATATTGGGTAATGGGTGGACTGATAAGGCAAGTTCGCCATAAAGATTTAGCACGTACAGATTTTTCGTGGGTAGCAAGGTTCCGCTCGCGATCGGTTCGTTTGTATTCTTTTTGAACAGGATCGCTTGAACATCGTTGAACGTTGTGAATATGTTCATCTTCTTTGCCATAGAGCTAACCGAGAGTAGTCTTACGGTGGCCTTTGGGACATATAGTGCGTCATTGAGTGTCAGGTACGAGTCGTCTGTTAAGTGCATGCGTATCTGACCCATAGCAGTCACCGAGATTGCTGATCCTCCTACACCTCGAATAGGTTTGTGGGGTATAGGTTTTAATGATATGAAGTCGGATGCGTTTGGCGATATATGAACAGTCATGCCTGAATCGAGATAGAAGGGAATTGTGTCGAGTGTTGTGGTCGCGCTGGATAACGTAGTCTCATCTGTATATTCTTTCCAGTCAATGCTAACATGCTCCTCCTCCAGCGCAAGCCACGTGTCAATCTCCAGGCTTTCCGCTACTGCTAAAGAGTCTGGGATGTTGTCAGAAGCCAATCCCACAAACTCGCTCTTCGACACAATAGTAGTGGCTTTCCCAGTCTGGGCGGCGACGTAGGCAGCTAGCGTGTCCGAATCGCCCTCTACTGTGAAAGCAGAGCTGCCCGTCGGGGTTATCGTGAGTCGAGTTGTGCCCTTCTTTTTGTCGCGTTGATCCCTTTTAGCTTTGTAATGTGCTATACGTGCGGTCCTCGCCTCATCTATAGTCTTTCCAGCCATGCCCCCACCTTCCAGGATACACCAGGGTTTCGTGTGGCCTGTGTACGCAGAGCGGCCCCATGCTTTACAGCTGTCGCATATAAGGTCATCCCGACAATTTGACGTCCATGTCGCCAAAGCAGTAGGCATAGTATCAGGTACGCCCTTGTCAGCCGCATACAGGGTTTGTTCATTCTCCAGAAACCGACGAATTTCGTCAGGACCATAGGGCACCGCCGCTGTCGCCGCCGCTAAGTCGCGGGAGATAATGGATCGGGCACTCGCATACAGGGGATTGTCAGATAGGGAGGACAGGGCTGCAATAGATTGCAACAGTTCTTTCGTCACGTCGCCCACATCGAACGCACGGTTGATCTTCTCGAAGATCCTATCGATGGTCTTCGTGAGAGGCTCCGTTGGGGAACACTTTGTAGTCAAAGCCTCCTGAAGCAACCTGACCTGCTGGACAGGGCCGGCACCACCGTGTCTAGCTTGTAGGTATTCCCACAGGGACTTAGCATCGATGGAATCATCAGCGAGGTTGCGCTCTGATTCCAACAGGCCTAACATCAAGAAGGATCTTGCCAGACGGTTATTCAACTGATAATTTCTGTAAGCACGCGGTTCGTGGGTCTGATTCGGGACGTCGGGGGGGTCAAAGATGTATTCATATAATCCGCACATGGTAAGTTCAAGTTTCATATACTTCGACCACGGTGTCCACTTCCTGTCGTCTTTTGCAAGTAGATCCCCAGCATATCGGAGCGAGACCTTGATCTGCGTGATCACGGGTGCAGTACTGTCAACCCTCCGTAATTCGGCTGCTGCAGCATCGGAGAGGGAGGAGGGTGGCGTCGTCATAGTAGTAGATCAGATTCGGGGCAGATAACAATAGTAGAGCGACGTGGGCTCTAAACAGGCGATATGCGTGAAGACGCGGCAATCAAACAGCAAAATGATATCAGGGCAAACGCCCACCAAAATCGGACCGCAAGGTCAGAGAAAAATTTCCAGTTGTCAACCTCAGTATGCGAAGCAGCACTCTCCCATAACCTGTTGAGAGTTGACACCTAGAACACGAGTAAGTATCCTGAACCTCAGTCGTCGTGTACTTGACTGTATTGAACCTACCTAGAACACGAGTAAGTATCCTGAACTAGGTAGAGATATCTGTAAGTACAATGTCTGTATCGATTATGTATTTTCACTTACCCTCAGTCGTCGTGTACTTGACTGAGGGTACAGTATTTACTGTCCGTGGTATATATATCTTATTGTCTGTATCAAGGGTGAGATAAAGGAATAAATGAATGTATATTGACCCTTGCACGGTCACCAGAGCTCGAGACGCTTACGGTGTTACTAGCGTCTAACACCTCGCCGTATACGTCCTCCCACATGACGACACCACCCGCACGAACCAGAAAATCAAATTCGACATTGACCCCGCTGGCCGGTGGCTTGCCTCGGGCGATCACGTGTGCTTCCTCCTTGTTTTCTTTGCTCTTCCTAAACGGTCGTCTTCTAGTGTGGGTCAATATCGGTATTCGACCTCCATGACCCCGAGGCATCCACCCCGACCGCGACCGTGACTACAAATACAAAACACACGCGTCCCGTCCTCGAGTTCCCCGCACACGACGGTGAGTTCTGCCCCGTCCCTCGGCTCCACCACTGCACTGCTGACTCTTGCCATAGACGCTGTAGGCTCCGTCGCATTCCACCCGCTGCGCCCCTTGCTCCTCTCCGTCTCGGGCTCACTTTCTTGCCCCCGATTCCGACTCTGACTCTAACTCTGGCTCGGACTCCGACGCGGGCACCGAGACGCGCGTCGTGCGGCATGTGCGCCCCACCGTGATGGATCAGTTGATTAAGATGTGGTCATTTGTGCGATGAAGAAATGGGATTTGAGAAGTCAAACAAAACCATGTACAGTAGCTCTGTTTGCGTGGTTCGCGCAGATGTGATGAGGTAAGAGAGAAAAAGTAACGAAAAAGATCTTATGAACGACGGGAAGAAGGTGCCTTCAGCGATGAGGAACTTATTGACAAGGTCATCTCTGTTCAGATGGTATTATGAAATGATTCTTTAGAAGCGTCACCATGGAGAGTGTGATGGGCTCGAAAATGTGTACTGCAACCTATGGTAGTAGGGGGATTCTGAAGGATCTCTTAGAACAAACAAAGTCAGTGAGTAGGTATATAAAAAGACAAAATCTCGATAATGGTGGCATTTGTGCAATATCAAAGGACCTTGGACTTCTTTTTACCAATATTTGCACGATTGCCAAGTCCTGACACTGTCGTAGTGCACAGCACGACTTCAGAGCGCACGGATAAACACAAGGTGATACACACATGTGAAATTGTTACATTTTGAAAAGACAGATTAAGTGTGCTTTCACTGATATCATTATCGCTGTGATTACACCTGCATTATTAGACCAGAAAAGATTAACCTTGCAAAATCCTCCTTGCTAATCCAGTCTCGATCAAAAGTTATGTACAAATGACAGCACCTAGGCTAAGGCTGAAGTCAGGTGGACTGCACGCTCACGTGACCTAAGTCCGTAAGTTGTCGACAACATATCGACAGCTCACTGCTGCCCAATTGTCTGAGGTCTAGTCGAGTTCTCGTTCTTCAGAATCTCAAGAGTGCTCGTCCTAAGTGTTTTGACTAGCCCATACGTTTCTCCGGAATCTATACTTGAAACCACTGGGGACCATTCAATTTCCGCTGTTGACATATTCAGGGGTCCTACGTGGGCTTTGTGACATATCTCGCCATCTCATTGTTTTGTCCTCGTGTCCGGTGATTCAATCAGATAACATTTCATAATAAGAAGGAGACGAGGTGACTGTTTGTACTGTCCTCACTTGCCCAACCGCTCATCGTCCTTCATCATGTCCTCGCAGCTGCTGACGGTCGGTGATACCCCTCATAAATCATCGACGCGAGCCAGTTCAATACACGAGAAGGCATCTATGGCCGACGTCCAAGCGGAAATCGAGAGAGATATAAAAAACACTCTCTACACCGTCGAGACCGATGAATTCTTGAAAAATATAATCCCTGAGATACCTACATTCCAGGAAAGCCTTGACAATTTGAAATCTAATGGTATATATACTGGCTCTCGCTGGAATGACTTCCCGGACAAACGTCCAAACGATAAATCGAAGGAGAAAGAGATTTACAAACCTTTTGCTGCCATTCTGAATGCCATTGTTAAAACTATGGACCCGGAGGTCATTCGAACCGACATCGTCTATGTTGATCGTCACAATACTTCTCCGAAATCTCTCGAGGATGACACGGCGAGCGGGCGTCCTGATGGCGCAGGGGCTCAACCTGACGTCGACATTACAGCGTTGGAGAACAAGATAAAAGACCTGGAAGATCAAGTACCATATAAGACGCGCGCTGCTATGAAGGAGCACCAAAAGCATGTGGGACCGTACAAGGAGGAGTTAGAAAAACTTGTGAGTGTGTCCATCCTTAAACCGTGGACGACTTG